>WSFP011529181.1:0-12130 GCA_009831015.1 Picea engelmannii | reverse complement strand
ACACCTACAATTATAAGGCCAAGTAATAAGGAGGTATCCATGTCCACACATTACACATGCAAGGAATTGGATTTGAACCCTTGTTCTCGCACAAACAAATTCAAAGGGTGTTTCATTCAATTGGCTTTTCAGAATGGAGCATTGCAAGCATGGAAGAACTCAAGCCTTGAAGCATAGAAGCACAACCAATCCTTGTGTGCTTACCTGGTGATAACAATAGGGAATTTTTCACTCATAATCATATTTATTACTGGCATTGTTAGTTGTTATTGTTGTGTGTAGGCTACACTAAGAACAAAGGCCTTGTATCCATTCAAAGGATAGAGATATTTGTATAATACAAATAAATATATATTAGAAGTTAATTCTATAGAGGATCCATGTTGGTGAAGCGAGTGGGCTATAAGTCCCTCGTTTACAGATCATAATGTATTTGGGAAATTGAATCCTTGACTGTGACGTAGCTATTATAACTTTGAAGAGAAAACAAAATCAACATGGGTAAATCAAAGGTAGAAAGGTTGGAAGATCTACAATCCATCAATGTGCAGATTCAAGAAGAGAATAATCACTTGAAGGATAAGGTACATATGTTGAACCAGAGGATGGTAAAATCGAAAAAGAAAATTGAGACCTCTACAAAATTGATGGCATTGCTAAAGAAGTGATTTGATGAATATCAAGGCTCCCTCACAATTGTCATGGCATATTAAGACAAGAGAAAAGTTCATCTTGTGCAATTGGGAGAGAATGTGATCCATATGGATAACTAGTGGGAGCATAGACTCACTTAGATGACATATGAACTACATCAAGAGTTGGCAGAGAAGGAAGAAACTTTGGCAAAGCTACAAGAAACTATCCAAGAGACCAAGGAAGCATAGCCACCTTCCATTGCCATTGTTGAGGCCAACACCATGACCAAGAAAAATTTGTTAAGCTCACCTTCCTTAGACTTTTCTCAAGATAATTTTAGTGAATTTGAAATGCATACCAGAGGCATTGGTTCAAAATTGTTAAGGAATATGGGCTACGATGAAAAAATGATAGGTAAAAGAAGACTATGTTGGTCTTCTCATTACCCCATATCTCCCTATTTCTTCTTGTAGTTTCACTCTCAAAGGGTCTTCTGGCTAAGGGGATTATGCACAGAGAGCCACTAGTTTCTTTTGTTGATGTTTTGGTAGCTACGAGAGCTATTAACCTCCAAGTGTAACCTTTGTACTTAGAATATAATATTCTAGGAGTAAGAGAACCATTAAACAACCGTGTGAAAACCCTAGAAGAGAAGTCGACCCAAGGAGAAAAATAATAAATAAATAGAAAGCCCTAGAAAGAGAAGTCGACTCCACCTGGAAAAGTCACTTGGAAAGACTAGTATAAATAAGGAGGCGTCTTAGCTCATTTGGACACACTCACTCACTAACTCAGCTAGTGCGCAAGTCTAAGGAGCTGCAACTAAAGCAGAAGGAGGCGCAAGTCTGGAGATAGTAGTGGAGTAGTTGTCATGGAGTATTCACAGTCTTTTTGGTATCTCTCTTGTGCACTTCTTTTGGTAAAGATACACTTTCATTAGTAGAGGTACATTCTCTTAGTATTGTGTTGTTGCTAAAACAATGCTGTTTCTGGTTAGGGTTTATACGTTGGTTTTAGTGTGGAATTTTTGGAATCATTCTATCTAAGAAAAGGTTATTGTGCTCGAGGGTGGCATATGTGAATGCCTATGGTTGGGTAAAAATGATGTGACATTGTATATGGTTAAACAAGCATGCCAAAATTTTAACATGGTAGCATATATTGTTTCCTTCGTAACAGTCTAACTGTTGGAAGGAAGATCCTCAGTTTCCCCCATTGTCAAGTTCGTTGAGCACTTATTGAACCCACTAAGAAAGTCACCTAAGGAGGGAACATATTTTCTCTGGTTTAGATCTACAATATTTAGAATTTGGAGTGCCAATTGCAGCACCAGTGGTAGTACAATTTGCAACACCAGTTGCAACACAAGTTGTAGTACCCGTTGCAACACCAGTTGTAGTGCCAACTACATCACTAGTTGCAGTATTAGTTGCAACACCAGTTGCAGTGCCAGTTACAACACCAGTTGCAGTATCAGTTGTAGTTCCTTTGGTCCATGAAGTTTTGGGCCTAATTTTTAGTTGTCCTAGTGCACCCTACCCTAACGCATCTCCACTTACCTTCAGATTGCAAGTTGGAGCACTTTGAAATTTTTGGGTTCATCATTTCTTGCCACTGTTGTCGGATGGTGTCATTTTTTGTTGCAACTGTTGGAGTTATGTACTTCTATATGTTTAAACTATATCACTATATTGAGGGTGTTTGCAGGAGAAGGGATCTTTTTTCCAAGAAAAAATCATAGATCCAGAGGGATCTCAGATCCAACACATTCAGAGGAACAACACACTCCAGGTTTGATTGTTTTGATATGCCTCTAGTTTTTATGACATTATTGTGATCTTATGAACATATAGTTGTATTTTGATCTCTTGAAGTCAAACCTATGGTCAAAGTAAAAGTTATAAGATGACTTTAGTCAAAATATTAGACTGATTAAGGTTGAGTTTTTAGATTTTATTTGCATTATATTCCCTAACTCCGATTTCTGTCAAGAAAACATATTTTCTTAGTACAAGGGACATGTTGGAGAGAATACTTGTCATCTTGAGTGAAGAAGACTCAGAAGAAAAACATCAAGACTCATTCTTGGAGATAAGACTCCAGGTTCTAGGTTTGATTGATTAAATTGATAAGGTTCCAATTTGCACATATCAAGTTTGATAATTTCTACATTACAAGTAAACACTATAGTTGTGGCAACAATATTTGAAAGGTTCTATTACTACTAGATACAATGAATACTTGGTACCATGTGAGTACTATTGATATAAATGCTTATTGTACTTGTTGCAAGATGAACTGACATCTTCTCTAGGAGACCCTTTCTTGTTTTGCTTCCAGGAAGGTCACCTTGGTAATTCTATGATGATTACCATGAAATTGTCTTTTATTCTTGTTACCATAGATATGCTCATATGAAAAATGATATTATATACTTTTTTCTCTTCTTGCTCTCGTCTCAGGCAGGTTATCTTGTAAATTCCATGGAGTTTACCATGGAGATATTGTTGTTCTTGTTTCTTGTTATGGGTAGGTCACAAGTGATAACTCTAAGAGGGAGATATAGTGAGGGTTGCAGGAGGAAACATATTATATGGTCTCTAGTGTGAGACATGGAGCAAACCATCCATATAAGAAGTTGTATACACGACCGTATACATCCATGTACTGAAGAAGAAGAGGACGAAGAAGGGTAATTTTGCGAGATATAGAGTATCACATATGGAGATTGATTGTAATGAGAAAATATGACCAACCATATCCCTCTATTTCAGTTTATCACTCTTGATATCATCAGGAAGAGTTAGTAGAGCTAGAAGTGCCTACCCAGAATCGTTGTAGTAACTAGGAAGAGACCAACATGGTCCCGTGACACTTTGCAGGATGTAAAGATATATAGCATTGATGATCCATAACATGTGAATGATAAGATGGCTCCACTAGTGGTGAGGCAAGAGGCCACACCAAGTACTAGCTTAGAAGGAGCTAGAGTTTAGAGGGATTCAACCATCACGATCCAATAGGAAGGAGTAGCCTCCCCTGGATCGTTCATAGGAGACTTCAGATAAAACCATCATATATAGAGGGAGAATATGGCTCTGAAGATATTATAGACTTAGAGGGAGTCAAGCTTCATAGGGAGCATGGAGACTCAGAGTGAGACTGATTTCAGAGAAAGTCAGTGGCTTAGAGACTTTCATTCAGAAAGTATTCCTCCTCAGATTCATATGGTAGAGAGAGACATCTTCCAGGACTGACAGATAGGTGCCATGAGTTGAGGAGGCTATATCAAAGATTCATAGGGTTTGAGGAGATATGAGATATCCTAAGAAGATTCCCTTGTTTCAGTGACAATAGAGGAAGCTAGTTAGAAGGACTGGGATATGGATTTTTCCTTGGTTCCGAGACCAGAAGGGAAGTCAGTGGTGACTTCAAAATTGATCTACAAGGTCAAACATGTTGTTGATGGAAGCATATAGATATACATAAGCCTGATTTGTGACTAGAGGATTCTCCCAGCAAGAGGGAGAATATTATGACAAGACACTTGCTCTAGTAGCCAGAAGAAGTGTACATAGAGAAACCATAATATACATGAGAAGGAGTCTCATGTATGTAGATTGAAGAAGGCCTTATATGGGCCTAAGCAGGAGCCCAGGGAAGGATATGCCAAAAAATTATTTTGATGAGCTTGGGGATGGTTTCCTTTTGATATTGGACGACCTATTTCTAACAGGGAATCATAAACTCATCATGGAGTGCAAGAGAAATCTTGCATCAAAGTTCGAGATTAAATACCTAGGTATGATGCATTATTTCTTGGGTCTAGAGGTGTGACAAAAACTGGATGAGATTTTCCAATGCCAAGAAAAATATGTTATAGAGATTCTAAAGAGATTTAGAATGATGGATTGTAAATCCATGCCTACACCGGTGGTGACGAATATGAAGTTATTGAGTGATACATCCTCATAGACAATGGATGGAACCATGTATAGACAGATGATTGGTTCTTTTTTGTACTTAATGAACACAAGGCCAGACATATGTTTTGCGATGAACACATTGAGTCAATATATGGTTGAAACTAGAGGTGTTCACTTGATTGGAAGAAAACATGTGTTGAGGTACCTGAAAGGTACAATTGACTATGGATTCATGTATGTTTTAGATCGTGAGATAATCTTGCAAGGCTATATTGATTCATATTGGGATGGTAGTGTCATAGAATGAAAGAGTACATCTGGATGTTTCTTTATTTTTGGATTAGCTATGATCTCATGGTTCAACAAGAAGAAGACTAGTATGACGTTCAATATGGTTGAGACAGAATATATAGAATAATACTTACTCCTTGAATATAGGATTTAGGAATGAGATAATGTAATACATCAAAATGAGAATCCATTTGCTTCTTGTTGTTCTACTCAACTTCAATATGGTTCATCCTTTGGTTGTGTACTTCTTCACTATTCTTGAAAACCTTCACTAGAAACTATGGTGAAAAATTCATTTTTCTTATCCTCCTATGTGGTGTCCCTTATTCCACCTTTGACCACGTCCAAGTGAAAACTAAGAACATTAGAAGTATCAATATTACCTCTATAATTTTAGTCAAAGAGAGTGATTACACATCTCTCCACAGGTTTGAATACCTAGACTAGTCGCTTGAATCAAGCATTTAAAAAAAAAACCTCCAAGAAGCCATGGGATGATTAGGTCGAGGTTGGACTAATTGGGGAAGATCATACTCTAATTCAATTTAGTTGGGACTTATTGTGTGTCTAACTAAACTTCAAGCCTCCACCTTATTTTTGTTTAATTACCAAGGAGATTTCTTTAAGTGCCTCTTCTATAACTTTACCTTCCAAATCAGTTGTAGGAAGAAGAGATGGTAGATTAAGAACAATTCCATTATGGTGAAAACCCTCAATGGATACATCATCAACTGGCCCATGGAATACAAATTTAGTTGGTCTCATAATTGTGCATGCTCAACTAACAATTCAAATAAAAAGGCTTGAGCTACCTCAACAAGGGTGTTTGTTTGTAGGGTGGACAGATATGATGCAAATAATACAATAGGGGTTTGAGATGAGACTGAGTATATTAATAAGAATTTGGGATTCCATTCAAGCATAGGAATTAAATTGTCATGGGATCATAATTGATATTGTTTATCAATCACCCGACCTATAAATAATAAATAGAAATTAGAGTTATTAGGGCCTGGTTTTTCTAGGGATGGTAATCAATGAGAAAAACATGCGGGGAAAGTGTCAATTTTTGAAAATTTTAGTTTCCCTTGGTGCCCTATTTGTTCAATGGTTTCCATAGTTTTATGATTATAATCTTAGGTCTATCTAGATTGATGTTGACTGTGTTGCTTCCATAGGCCATCGATGCATGAAAAATGTGCAACATCTCGTGCATGTGTTAACCATGAATTCACACATGTGTGATATTTGGAAAATGTGTGATGCAAAATTACTTGATGTGATGAATGCATGCATGGGGCCAATGTTAAGTGTTTTATGCAAACCTACATCTATGTTTTGAATGAAAACCTACAGTTCTGGGTTGAATTTAAATTGAGCGATAATGGCATGTCAAACATATGTGTATTTTAGCACCAACATTTGTTACATATGGAAAAAATACAGGGAGATCAAGAAAATGATTGGGGTTAGTCCCCTCAAAACTAGATTTCTTTATGCTTTATCCATTACTAGTCCCTTCACTAAATTTTGGTTAAGGATCAATGCACCAAGTGTCAACAACTATATTCCCTTCTAAACATTAGAATCTTGTTGAGTCTATAAAATACAGACCGATACAAATGCAATGGTAACACGCAGTTCGATTCAATTTCTTTACATAACTCATTTTAGGTTGCCATATTTTTTTGTCTATTCCTACCACTAGTTCACTATGATTTATTAGGTTTAGGTATTTATTTGCTAATATATAAGTGATTTTTCCCCTGGTGGACACCTTCTAGTTAAAGGAAAGTCTCCTTACAATCGACATTAGGTACTTTGTACGAGACCTTTGCTAACTAGTCATACGAACACCTATCCTCTAAATATTTATGAATTTAATGCTATATATGAAGAATTATGCTTTCCACACATGATTCTAATGTAAGGTGTGTTGTGCTATTCGTGGAAGTAGACAGAAAGGGAAAACAAAAGTAGGTCAAAATTAGCCTCGAAATAGGAGATGCTAGACTAACCATTAATTAAGGAAGCATGATGTTACTATTCCAGATGGCAATATTTTGTCCCTTAAAACATTAGTGGAGGTTCAAGACAATAGGATAGCTATTTAGGTTTATCCCAAAATTCCAACACCTAATGGTGTAAATATTGGTTTTATACCATCCACTTTTTTTGAGTTATGTAAAGTAGACTATGCCCTTTTTTTTTTATCTAACAAGAGTTTTATGATTCAATTAAAGATGCAATTAAAATAGGTTGAGTTTAATGGATGATTGAAAAAAAGTGATAGTTCCCCATGTCGAAACATTAAAGTTCCCATCACTCTCTTTTTTCTTCTTTTAATGGTTCATGGAATGGTACCTCTTCCCTAGGATTGAAGCCTAGAGCTACCTGCGACCTAGCATGAACTTTTGCCCCTATCCTACTACCATAATTGTGGCATGTACTAAAACAAGGAACAAGGTAGATTGCATATTAAATTTGAATAGGCTATCATATGCCAAATGAAAATGAATTAGAGCTTCCAGTAGCAAACTAAGCCATCCATGGTGTCTATACTCTATTGTATATTATTCATGGCTTTCATTTTTCTAGTTAACCAAGTTATAGTTTCTTCATTTTTGGTGGATTAAAATTGTTTGTTTGCAAATATGAGATTCGTTGCACGACATTTTAGAAATTTTTAATGACCATGGTGAAGAATGTGCCTATTTTGTTTGTGCTATAATATGCTAGTATTATTTATGGTGTGGAATGCACTATCACAATTATACTACATAATTACATGTTATAATTATAGTAACTTTGTTCCAAGTATTATTATTTCTCAGCAAATCAATATTTCTATGTAAGAAGTACTTTCTGACACTCTATGTGTATGTTATAACTTAGGGGTACAATCTACATTCATTATGCTCTATTATGAGATGTTATTGAATTACTTTCCATAACTAGTAGTTAACGTGTTCGACATTGAAATGCATGTTTTAGTTGGCACACTGAGCATTTAAAGAGATCGATTGATGACACATATGTCGTCTCTAGAATTAAAAAAACATAGTCAAACATATTTCTAGATAATCCTAAATCTAGTGTTTCTATGTTTTGAATACGATGATATGACTAGCAAATATTTACAATAGAAATAATATACACACGAGTTGCATTATTTTATAGAGTTGTTCCATAGATAAAAATTATGTAGTGGCATTAGAGAGGTTCGGTTTGATTAAAAAATCACTTATCACATTATTAGTTATTTACCCATAAAATTATTTTGCTTTTCGTGTAGTTTTCTAAAAGTGACTAACTTCTAACACATGTTTCTCTTTGGAATTCCTTATCTTTGCTCAAAGAATTTGTAATATTGATATTTATTACTAAATATATCTATTGTTAACATCATAATTTCTTCCCCTGGATGGGGTGACAAGGAGGATGGGGATCCGTGGATACATGACATCCGACCATGTGGGCGAGCAATTGGACAATACCTCCCAACACTCAAGAAAGATTGAACCCAGTCAAATGAACAAGAAATCTAATTCACACCTTCCACGTCCAAGTCCTCACGTCAGTGTAGAATCCCATGTAGATGGCACCCAGTTGAACCAATGTGGGGACACACAATGTTATCACATTGTTACAACTCATTGTCCATCTCTCACCTCGAATATTTACCATCCTGGTATGGCAAAGAAGAGGAGGATTCAATGCAATGGGAATCCTAGCCACATGAGCGAGCATCTGAAGGCTTCTTTCCCATGCTCAAACATGAAGGAATATTGTTGTGGGGACAATTAGCTCAGCTCTCAAAAACCATGTCCAAGCATCCATGACCTCAATCATAGTTATGTTGGCGCTACCTCGGTCCTGGATACATCAACATTCAATGATTTTTAATACTAACACCCCCACCTCAATTCCCTGGCCTACAACATGGTGACCAGCCTATAGGTGAAGGAAACAAACATATGGAAACAATTTGGCAAGGGATATGAAGTACACCAAACATGAGAGCACTTCAATGAAGAAGTTAACAAAGAGGCCCGACAGTAGGAAGGTATTGAAAGGGGGTAACTTTGGAATTAGAGCACGAGGAAGCCTGAAAACAAAGGGTGAAAGCATAATAGTCTCATTTGATGACCCTCAACACCTTTGGAACTGGATGAACAAGCAAAGGTGCGATGACTAGAATACTCTGGAAACATATATCAAGATAACATTGAATCCTCTATGGATTCACATTTGCATTGGGTTTAGAATTCATGTGAACAACAGGATGGCCCCTATAATAGGCTATCATCAAGGTTACAGGAGAGGAGGAATTTCCTCCTCCGAGACTCTGCAAAGACAAAGAGCAGAGAAATATCCCTCAATGCGAGTCCAACATTATTCCCACATAGAAACTACAACTTTTCATGAAGCAATTCCTCCTCTCGTTTGTGCGCAGTTGGAGGAAGCTGAAGTTGACATCCAAATGGAAAGAATTCTAACTTCCACACAAGAGGTGGATGAATGAATCATCCTTTGGGTGACATACATTGAAAGTTTGAGGGGATTTGAATCTAAATACTATAGGACAATAGAAATCTATTGGTGTTGGAATACTGAGAGGGGGGGGGGGTGGTGAATTAGTATGAGCACTTTATACCACTTTTAACCACAATATATATTCTTTTAATTTATCAACAATCTTCAACAATTTATCATCAATGTATCATATATGATTTCATTCAATATATATATCAGAAGCATGTAATCATAAGAAACATCACATCAACATCACATCAAGAACATATATAGTACACCAGTATTTGTGTGGAAACCCAAATGGGAGAAAACCACAAAATTCTTTCTTGTGTATATCAAGAATTTATTCATAGGAAACACCAACTTCCCAATTCTCCAGTTGCAACTGGAAGGAGGCTACAAACCCCTCTTTAAAAGATCCAACCTGAAGGAAGTTACAATTCTCTAAATTATCTGGCTCAAACCAGAAGGAGGATACAACCCCATGGGTTCTCCAGCTCTAACCAGAAGGTGGCTACAACCACCTAGTTCTCAGGATCCAACCTGAAGGAAGATCCAACTCCCTGATTCTTCTGCTCTAATCGGAAGAAGGCTACAACCCCCTTTCCTTGTCACGTCATTCCACCCTGAAATATAAATGTAGACCAACTGTCACTACCACTTTCACTGCCACTATCATTGTCATTGCCAATATCAAAAAATTGTAACTTGTCAACATGTCACTATATCCAATCTGTTACTTTCAACCGATCACTGTCACAACAACCTGTCCAACCAATAAGTACTATCTCATCCACAAAACTAGATCCACTCTCATTTGCATGCAACTCATGCCAATATCACCAAGATCATATCTCAAACCATATTCTCAACATCACCAACACATGCCTCTACCAAGCATGTACCGACATCACCACATACCATCAAAATATATTGTCTCAACCAAGTACCAACTTGTACCATGCATCAACTTGTACTTGTACCATCAACAAGTGCACCAACTATGCACCAAACATGTATTACCACCTGTACCACAACAAGTGCATCAACCATTCACCAACACCTGTATCATCAACACCTGTACCATACCATGTACATCGACACCATATCATATACCATAAGATATGATCAATGAAGTGCCTCAACCATATGCCAAGAATACGTGCCAAATGTGTACCGAGCATATATCAAGATCACCAAAAAGTGCCTCTATCAATGTACCAATACCAGTAACATCATCAACCATACAACATACCAACCATGTACCTCAAACAAGTTTCATATCGCTCATGATATGCCTCAACCAAATACCATAAACCATGTGCCAATGTATCCAAGATATGTACTAGCAACGTATCTCAAGAAGTAGACCTCAATCAACATGCACCATACATCCAATGATGTGCCTCGAGTCATATACCAAGGCCCTCAAACACATGCCTCAAGTATTCTCCTCAACATCACCAAGATACAACCTCATAAAAAACCTCAAGTATGCTAGAGAAAAAAGAAAAAGCTAGATCTAGGATGAGATCTATTAGATCCAAGATAGAGGTGTATTCAACTGAAGTTGGGAAAGAGCACAACAAAGTTTGTAAATTAGATCAGGACATTGTAAAAAAGGAAGAACAACACATAAAAGACAATATCGCTAGTATGGTCACCAATCTGTTGTAGGGATTTTACATCCTGCAGGAGCGAAGATCCCTTAGGTTCTTCCTATACCTAAGACATGAACAAAGATACGAACAAATGATTCTTCTAAACTTGATAATATGTCATAACATACCAACATATAAACTCTCTATCTATGAACACACAAAATTTCATGAACAATCAATTAGAGGGAAACATCCATCATATCTTATATTAATCAAGTAAGAAATATCACAACTTACATGTGTAAACTGAAGAGATGTCTTTCTTCCAAGCTTCTTGCCCAAGCTTTGCCACCAAAACACTAGAGTAACCTTTCTAGTTCTTTCTCCCACCTTTTCCCATGGAAATGGATTGGTTCTTATAGGGCTTTAGGGATAAGGCCACATGGTCAATAGGATAATATCCTTAGGCTCATAATGGAAGCCTTCTCGAGACTAAACCATGATAAATCAGAGTAAGGTCTCATCCATCACAACTAAGTCCAAAAAAGGGATCTTCTAGGCTCGGTCACGACCTAAGCACTCAGACAGAGAAACTCGGTTATGACTTAGCAGTCTAGAAAGGGTAACCGACCCTTTTGGTCGCAGGCTTGAGGAAGGACAAGTGAGACCGAAGGAAAATTAGGCTAGAAACTTAGGGGGGAAATGATGAAAGTGGATGAATTGGGTAGGTGACCTCTAGGAGATGATGTCCCAAGGGTTAGGGGGTTAATAACGCTATAACACCTGGATCATGCGTTCCGTACCCATTTCAATCTTCCAACTCTGCTGCACGAGGGGATCCATTAAACCAGATCCCAAAAGTTGTCTCTCCTGTGCATATGATCCTTGAATGCCTTTAATTCCTCTCATCCTACAAGATATGGATGGGAGGGTGACAACATGTGCATTTAAATATTTAGTGCACATGCTATCCACTTGGCACCCCATTCAAGGATAGTTATAAGTGTTTTTAAGATAATAAAAATTATTATAATTATAAGCATTTTATTTATTTTTTAGATAATAAAATTTATTATAATTTAATTATCCACTAATCATCTAAATAATTATAATATTTGTTTTTCTTAATCAACTTATCTT
>WSFP011529178.1:0-12131 GCA_009831015.1 Picea engelmannii | reverse complement strand
TAGATCTGAATTCTCCACTGAATGGTGTGCCCCACTGGATGACTAAAACCCTAGCTGGTTTGACCCTGATGAAGGAGATCTCCAAATGATCTGAAACTCTCCAAGAATATAGATCGGGTGATGGTAAGAACAACCCAGATGCCGAAATCTCCAAGATCCCTCTCAATCGTTGTAGATCTGAAATCTCCACTGAATGGTACGCCCCACTGGATCATTGAAACCCTAGCAGGTTCGGCCCTGATGAAGGAGATCTCCAAATGCTCTGAAACTCTCCAAGAATATAGATCGGGCTATGAGAATCTTGTGGGAGAAGTTTCGGGCTCAGATCTCATGCAGATCTCCCTAGATCTGAGTTTTACTGAATCACAGGATGTCCCCTATGGCTCCGAGACGTCCCAATCTGCAGACAAATGTAGAATGATGATAACCCTCCAGAAAATCCCTCAAACTGATGGTCATTCCCCTGCCAACAAAACCCAACTGTCGGAATGGCCCTAGGCCCTCAGGATAAGATGGATTGAACCTCCCTCGATAAACTGGCCCTGAGACTAGAATGGTGTGGAGGATTCTTTCATCCCCGAGACCAAGATGTGGAACAAGGTGAGTGGATATTTCACCACTGAGTTGCTCCCAAGGGTTTGTACAGCAAAACCCCCAAACTGAATGCTCAAGAGCAATAGCAAATGCTAATCCAAAACCAGAATGAGTAATAGTTGCACCCCAACCTCTTACTTATACTTTACCTTCTAATTCTATGTTGAGTTAGGTTAACTCCCAGGGTTAATATTCTATTCTTCTGTTGAGTTATCTATTACTCCTTTATCCTTTCCCTTTCTTAAGTCAACTTAAAAATATAACTGTTAACTTCTTGACTTTCCCCCCTTCAGTGTGAGACTATGACCTAGTGGGGGTGCCCAGGCCACTGAGTCTCCTCCTCACCTCTCTAAGAGGTGGGGGACATTACATGTTGTGACAACCAGAGTTGTATAAAGTTGTCAGAGAACCCAGTGTTTCATGGCAAGTCAAAGCATATCAAGATCAAGTACCATTATATCTGAGACTTGGTACAAAGGGGAGTAGTTAAGCTCCAGTATGTTTCTACTAATGATCCAATAGCTGATTTGTTGACCAAGGCTATGTCGAAGGTAAATTTTGAGTACTTTAGGGACAAGCTTGGTGTGGTCCAGAAGGACTTCCCTAATAAGAGGGAGTGATGAGTCACATATACGATTCTTGGGGAAGTAGCCTACAAAGTGTGGCAAAAGCGAATAGTCATTCATGAAAATGTTACTGACTATGACACCAGTCAGGATGACCTCGCACAAGGTCAGCAGTATGTCGACCCTTAGGTGTTGGTAGTTTCCCAGCTTTTCAAGATGGAGGGACAACCATGAGTGTGGTTGGAGGTGTTTCCTAGCCCTAGGATAGATGGTTATTGTGTGTGAACTATATCTCCTAATCCTTTTGGTTATATGCCTGGTCACTGGGGACTGGATTCCTAGTTTTCCAACTAGAAGGGCTAGCTTCAGAACTAGTTGTCCAGATTATGTGTGAGCTAGACAGATGTGATAGTTTTCTAGTTCTATGTGAGCTAGATTCCTATTTATTTGTGAGATAGATTCCTATTTATTTGTGAGCTAGATGAGTTCATGTAATGACATAAGGTCCAAAAGGACACAGAGAACCATAAATTCCAAGAGGACGATGAGGTTGTGCCCACTAGAGAGATGTTGCATGCATTGATGAGGCCCCAGATGCATGACTGTGACATGACCATCAAATAGTTTGTGTGTGACTATGAAAAATCTTGTTTGGATATGATGGTGATACTTGTGACATGATCTGTTTTATCATGAGATAGCCTATGTGGCTATGGTGATTCTACCTTTAGACTAGTCTGCAAGACCATGTTATTGGTGGTAGTCTTGTACATGCCATGTGTAATGGATATATGTGTTTGAGACTACTAGTTTAAGAACATCATGGATAATACCTCCCTAGCTAAGAGGGAGTGTTGATGTTACAAAACTTCTAGTGATGTATAGATTCATGGAAATTCAACAAGTAAATGGTCCAGAGTATAGATGCATACATAAACGATATTGAAGAACGTGCCATAAGAATACCTTCCTTACTAAGAGGGAGTGTTGAAGTATTATGTAGTTGAGGAAGATATTCTTATTGTATTTGATCAAGTCAAAACCCTAAAAGAATAATGCTAAAGTATATTTGTAATGTCAACTTAGGAAAATTATTATTATTATATTTTGTACTTGCAATATGAGAAGTCGACCCTGCTAGAAAAAGTCAAAGTAAATTATATTTTCTAGAAAAGATAGGTCAGCCCTATGGGAAAAGTTCATTGGCAAAATAAGTATAAATAAGGTGACACCTTACTCATTTGGTGATCACAACTCACTCAAATATAGCGCAAGTTTGGTGGAGAGATGAAGTTGCAGCTGCAGCTATAGGAGGAAGGATAAGTCACATCTCTTGGTCTTGGTTGGTCTCTCTCTCACGCACTACCTTGCTAGGTTAATGTGCTAGGGTTTGGATTGTGCCTTGGTGTATGTCTTGGTATAATAATTGGTGTATCTTCTGGTGACAAGGCACAAGTCTAGTAGCATAGTTTCCCTTTGAGTAGAAGGGTTATCTAGGATATTTCTCTCTGAGAGAGCATTGTACTGACACTATAATTGGTTGATGAATCTATACTAAAGAAGTTCTACTAGGTTTTCTTCCCCAAGGGGGTTTCCCAGGATAGATCTTTGTGTGTTATGATTGTAAGTGGTACATGTTGGTGCCTATGGTTGGGTGATGATGATGTAGCATTATCTATGGAAAAATAAGCACGTAAAAGTAGTTAAATTTCTATGGTAAATCTAACCCTAACTAGTTTTAGGAAAAATTCAACAAGCCTTCCTTTGTTATGCTCATAAAGATGTTTTTCTCTCTTTGTGACCTCTTCCAAAGTCATGGGATTATCATATTGTATCTTGTCAATGTATAAAGAGGGTAACCCACTCAAAAACCTTTGGATTTTGACCTTATAATCCTTTATGAAGTCCACATACTCCAACAATTCAAAGAATATCTTCTCATATTCTTCTATTTTCATGCTTCCTAGCTTGATTTCAAAGAACTCTTTCATCTTCCTTTCATATTAATGCTCACACAAGTATTTCTATTGGAAATATCCTTTGAACCACCTCCATGAGATCTTCTTCTCATCAAGGTGTTTGGATTTCTTAAGTTGATCCCACCACATGGCTATCATTCCTTACAAGTGGTAGGTTGCAATTCTTGTTTCTACCCTGGAGGGATAATCATGTAGCTGGAAATATTTCTTCATTTCCAATAGCCATACCTCGACCTCTTCTCCCTTCCTATGCTCACCATTGAAATTTGGTGGCTTGATTTTCCTAATTTCACCTTGCAAGATGTCTCCCTCGATCCTTCTCCTCTGTCTCTAGATAGGATACACACTTGGGTTGTTCCCTAGACCTAAAATTGCATGAGATATCCTAGTGGATTGCTATGGGGAATGATGGTGCCTACTCATATTCCTTTATTTTATGTCATTCTCATGCTCATCCCTTCTTCTATGGGATCTGGATGTTGTCACATGTCTAGCACTTTATGTTTTCTTTGTGTCAGAGTCTTTATTGTATTGCCTCTACAACATGTTCAAACTCTGGAGTATATCTTCCTGGTATTTCATTATATTCTCATCATCTTCCCTATATCTCTACACTTTTTTCTATAGATGTATCATAGTTACATGCTCCTACCTACATGTTTTTCCATTAGACTATGTCTCAACATTTCCCATGATGACATGTAGCCCTCTGAATTCATCTTCATGATCGTAGGACCCTTGGGAATTATCCATGATTGTGGATCTCATATAGAAACCAAACTTCCTTCATGTATCTCTAATTCTGCAAGAAAATGTGCATGCAAATAAATTTCCGTTAGACAAAATTATATACATACACAATTCTAGAAAAGAATGCATAAATTTCTCTACTCTTTAATACCACCAGCCACATTATTTTGTGTTGATTATAACTTATATTGCTTAGATAAATTTTTATGGGTGGATATAAGGATTCTCCTCCTCAATACCTCTCCATCAAATATTCATTTTACTGATTTCGAGCTCCGATCAGAAAGTTTTTGTCTTCAGAAGTTTTGATTGTTTCCCCCTGTCTAACCATGTATGCTACAAGTGTCTTATTTTTCTTCCTACACATTTTTATTTACCTATTTTTCAAATCTAGCTCCATGGTTGTCTTCTATGGTCCATGAGCTTTCCATAGACTACTCTTGTGCCCCAAACTAACTTCTGAGCAAAGAATTATGCCCTCTGGAAGTAATTTGGTACCTAAAATATGCCTTGTACTATTTAGGTTGTAACTTCTTCATATGAGATATGTTTTACGCTCATAATATTTCATTGGAAATATCTCCTCGATCTTAAGCTACAAAGACAAGTTTCACCTTGGTACACGCTATTCTCTTAAAATTTGAATACCTAAAAACATTGTTTTAGGCCCTCAAAAATACCCTACAAGATTATGACCTACAAAAGCACTATATTTTTCTGACAATTTGACTAATCAATACTAACAGAACTGTTGGTCGGGCATTCTAGGTCCACGTGGTACCTTGAGGTGACACCACATCAACCCTTTGGCCAACCTAGCCATGCCCCATTATCCTTCATCATATTCTTCCTTATCTTCCCTCTTCTTCTCCTTTCTCTCTTTTACCTTTACGTTGACCCTGTAAATAACAAAATATTTTTAATTTATGGGCCACCCGTACCAACTGCCCACCTGGAACAGATCTAACCTTGGATGGGAGAAGGGTCCCACCTTATCTGTCAGACCTAAACCTAGGATGCGTTCATTGGTCGCGAGGATGGGTGGGTCCCATCCCACACCATTTTCCCTTTAGTGCGTGAACTTGATTCCCCCCCTGATCCAACAGTGGATATGATCAGGACATTGACGACTCACAATCCATTTCACATCGCCAACATGCCCAAGGGTTAACACCCCCTCCATGATCTGACATGTGAAATTACATTCCCCAATCAAAAGGAGGAGATCAGTGGAGATTGACAGTGGGGAAGACATGTTGCATCACCAACATGATCAAGGGTTAACACCCACTCATTGATGCGACACTCCAAAACCGCCTTGATACTTAGCGCATTTTTATTGGTTTCAAATCCCCAACGATTGCTCCCAAAACTGCTCTGCTACCCCTGTGATACCAATTATGGTATTGGTTGATACTACTTCATTGGTATCCCCACCACTGTATTCTACCACAATACCACCAGCTTACTACCGTGGCAGTC
Organism: Picea engelmannii; assembly: GCA_009831015.1. Lineage (NCBI taxonomy): Eukaryota > Viridiplantae > Streptophyta > Pinopsida > Pinales > Pinaceae > Picea > Picea engelmannii. Next base: position 6,760 of record WSFP011529178.1, on the reverse strand, counting down.
CACCACACTACCGCCACATGACCTCCACATCATGGTATAGAAAATTACCCAAAATTTTAAGAATTTCATAATTTTTCCAAAATTTTCAAAAATGCATAATTTCAAACTTTTTTCTCCATGGTCTCCTAAATCAAGCCTTAAAAAGGACAATTTAGGGCCTTTTCATGTCAATTTGACCTCTACACTCGAACCTCAGCACTCTTGTGTCAATTTCTCAATGAATTTCACTTCATAAATTGGGGGGTTTTTCCAATTTCACCCAATTTCACCCTAGTTGCACTGCAATTTCCAAAATTCAACCAATTATAGGCCCAACATGCACATTTATAGATTAAAATTCGAGATTTTAACCCATGAACTCAATTTCCTCAAATTCATCATGAATTTTCCCCTATTTCACTAGAGTAATTCTAACAAATAAACTTGCAGACATCCTCTAAGCTTTAATTTTGCAATTTAGGCTTATGCATGATTATTTTGGCATAAATAGGTTCAGTTTTGAACCTATGGCTCTCATACCAATCTGTAATGTTCCCCATCTTAACTGAGGAACATTACTTGCAAAAAATACCCATAAAATAAATAAATAAAATCTTGCTAACTAATTTCTTGTAGCTTACAACTACGATTATACACATTTTTATCTAGATTTTGATACCCATAATTAAATGCATCTACAATATTATAAATTAACATAATGTAGATAATAAATCAACTATAATATCACATGAAACCATTCTCATACACAGGGTAAAAACATAGCCATGAAACTCATAAGATAACTCAAAAAATAGATAAACACTTATCTTTTGTTTTAAACATTTGTGCAACCAGCTACTTGGGAAGGATGTTCCACCCAACCATAGACTTGTTGTTCAAAATATCAACATGACGTCACCCCCGATTTGGGGCTAGGAATACACAAAATAAGCGTGCCTTCACAGTCCACTCATAGATCAATATCCCACAACCCATTGGTATTCTCCTACAACTATCTCAAATTTCCTCCAACTCTCTTCCTCTTGACCAACCCAACCCAAGGAATTTACCCCTTCACTACTCTCAATCCATCATGCATCTCATTCATTTATCAGGGTCTCTCTGGAATAAGTAACCAAGAATCTCTTTACTGGGAACTCAAGGGAACTCACTTCTAGGAAAACTACCAACAAACAACAACAAACACTTGTTGTTAGAGTGAAGCTCCCACAGGAGTTCACTCTTCAAGCCTAACAACCTAGCTCTTCAATCTTTAGCTCCAAAACACTCCAGCATGCTCTAGAATTCATCTAGCCTTTGTACTCTAGCTACAATGCTCTTCTCTTCTTCTCTCTACTTGATGTTCATGTCAAAATTGAATGTGTAAAACTATTTATTCCCCCAATATGAATTTCCTCTATTTTCCCAAGACAAATGACTTTTCACTCTACCCAATGTTGATTTTACTTTATCCCCGTGCTTCCAATAACTATGGGATGTGACTTCTACACCCACTGTCTAATAGGTATTCAATGATTGGGCTCTCATACACTCAACTAGAAAAATAAAAGGTTGTCCCAATTGATAATAAAACTTAGAAATATGGATTCAGATTAATACCCATAAATCATTCCCCACTTGAACCCCTCTTAGACACTCCTAGATATTCCCCTCTCTTGTAGATTAATCAGCCCCATCTATGTCTATATTCTCAACAATTGGCATCACATTATTTTTATTAAAAATAGAAAATATAATTCACATATTACATCGCTTGGTCATATTCGCATTCATATCTACATCCTCTTACCATCCTCAATATGATGGGAAAATTGAGATTGTGAATAAATGTTTAGAAGGATATCTTCATTTGTTTGCATCTGATAAACAAACACAATGGGTCAAGTGGTTTCCATTGGCAGAATAGCGGTACAACACATCCTTCCATACTTCATCAAAAATGTCCCCATTTATGGCACTTTATGGATATCATCCTCCATCCATCACATCACCCTTGAAAGGGACTGCAAAAGTTCAAGCAGTGGAGGACCACATAGGGCACCAACAAGAGGTTCTCAAACTATGGAAGGAAAAATTGGTTTTGGCACAAAATAGGATGAAACAACAAGCAAATCAACATCCTAGTGAAAGGGAATTTGAAGTGGGGGATTGGGTAGTTCTGAGGCTACAACCATATAAACAGATGTCTCTCAAGCAACAAAATAAGAACAATAAATTAGCACCCAAATATTATATCCCCTATAAGGTTTTACAAAGGATTGGAAGTATGGATTACGAATTGGAGTTGCCTCCATATTCACATGTACATCCAGTCTTCCATGTTTCTTGCTTAAAGAAGGTAATCGGTAACAAGATCTTAGTCCAAACTATTTTACCAGAGATTAATGAATAAGGGAATATCATATTAGAACCAGAAACAAGGATTAAGTAGCTGAGAAATCGAGCAATTAGAAAGAACTTCATCGAATGGAAGAACCTACCAATGGAAGAGGCGACATGGGAAGATTATTTATTCATGCAGAAGCACCCATGGTTAGTCAAGTGTTGAGAACAACAATTTTTTGAAGGTGAGGGGCATGTGAAGCCCGATATAAATCCTTGTGTTATGTATAAAACCCCTTGTTAATCCCTAGTGTTATATTTGTATGTATGCCAGAACCGATCATTGCACCCTTTCATTATAATTGTACACTTTGTCTCCTATATAGACCAAGGAGACCTAGTCTTAGGATCATCTTATCTCAACTCATATTGTATTTTGAAATGGATATATTGTAAAAGGAGGTTTCCCACTCGAAGTGGACTATACTCATTGACCTTTTATCATTTTTAAGGTATTGGATCATAACATTTTATGAATTTAATGAACTATTCAAGTTGTGTCCTTTCGGATGTTGAGAATTTTGAATCTTATAAATGTATGTTGTTTAATGCTTGAAGTTTGAATCACCATGTCATTAAAACTCATTTTTGTGATATTAATCTCTTCGAGATTGCAAATATATGTTTATTATTTTTTCACTCTTCTTCTTCATGTGTGCTTTTGAATCCTTATCACCTCATTTCTCATACCTTTTCAATTTTTTTAATTTTTTGAACTAACCCCCTTATCATGTCTTTAAATATTGTGCAATATATCTTCATAGTATAAATAATTGTATTGACCTTAACTACTCCTCTACAACCAACATGTGTTATTGTAACAAACATTTGGTATTGGAGCAATGAGACTTTTTCTTGAGAGTATTTCCTATTCTCCTTGTTACATGATGTAGTTGTTACCATTGCTAAGAGCATATCATTGAAATGATATCACTTTCTTTTCCAAAACGTTATTTATTTATGATTTAATTCTTCCATTGAGGAATATAATATTTTCCCATCTACAACACATTCCTCTTGTAAAAAGTGAACTATCAAATAAATTACGAGAAGATCGAATGCACACTAGTTCCTTTAGGGGGAGTGCATCTTTGATGAAGGTCTCGAGTGGAAAAACGATTTTGGTTCAAATATATTATAGTAGTTTTTAATCATTTTAGAAAATTTGAGATCCAAAATAGGTCATCTTAAAAGTTTTGAATATATAATATTGGCATTGTCTAGTTGTTTTATGAAATGGTTTTTTTCGTCGGAATTTTGTGATATAAATTTACAAGAATCGTTATTTTTTGTTGTTCAAAATCCATTTCTGAATGCAAAAATAGATTCAACATGGTGAAAAATCCCTGGGGCACTCGAATTATACAGAAATAATCACTCAAATCTATGAATCTAACAATTTCTTCCCAGATTTCGAGCAAATATCCCCGAAAAAAAATCGTCATTTAATAGAATGTTTAACCTACGACTATAATATTTAATTGCACATACAATTTTATACTTATAAATCATACCATATTATTGAAACTCAACAACCAATAAAGACATTTATTCCCAAATTATATTAAAATATAAAACTAACAATAGATTCATATTAAAAAAAATATGGGAAAATACAAATGATCAACATATTGTTGCATTTGTGCATATTGTACTTTATGGCCCTTTCATGAGTCAATTTCAAAAATATTTCATTCACATTGTTTCATTATGGTAAAGAAATGGCAAATAAGAAAAAAATAGTACCGATGATGAATTCATCTCACTGACAATCTCTATAGAATATGCTAACATAAATGGATGTGTGACAAAGAAAATGCAACATTAGTAAATATCTTGAACTGGCACTTTATGCATTATTTGAAACCTTCTTGTGTACGATAGTCTCCCTTTGGAAGTAGTGAGTACCATAGTAGCAAAATTTGGTTGTATTGACCTTCTCTATATGGAATTTTGAAGTAGTAAGAAATTTGGCGAATTTTTGGTACAATATTGATACGATATTATTATAATCAACTTATCTTCTCCAAAAACAATTAAAAAGGTAAAAAAAATTCAAAACGAACAATAAAAACACCTATAAATATAAATTACATTGCTAAATGGAATAAATTATTTTTTATGATTTAGGCCCTTTCCTGAGTTTGAAAGTCTTCTTAAATATGGAACAAAATACATATTTTTGTATGTATTACATATATACTTCCGTATTGGATTTTTTGTTACATTTTTTTTCAATAACAAATTGTATTCAAATACGTATTTATATTCAAATCTTACTACTATGGTGCGAACTACTACCAAGTCCAATCTTAAATCCTGGATCAGTAAACCGCCCAAGAGGTATTTAAAACCTTGAGTCACACAGTCCCTTGTTGTAGAAACTTAACCATTGTTTATGTGAATACTTGTTAAATAAAAGATAAAAAAGAGCACCATAATTCACATATTTTGATGGATTGTCAATAATTGGTGATTTTCCAGTGTGTGTGTTTTCAATTTCTTTGTTGTCAAGCGGAAAATTGAGATTATTAGTGAATGAAAAAATGTCATGGGTTTGATGTTGGATATGGAACGTCCACATTTAAACATGCTTGATGGCATGTTGAATTATATAATGTACATGTTGCCCCAAATGATTTGGGGAACCTAATCTCACCATTAGAGGCATTGCAACAATGGTGCTAAAATTGAATTTTAATGTGGTTCATTGTCAAATCTCTCCATAGATGCCAAAGGCCATGTTGATTTCTTCAACAAGTGAGCTCAAGTAAATAAAATAAAAATAAAAATAAGAAATTGTCGTGGCAGTGGGATCAATGAAGGGAAGTATAAAAACATAAATTAAACACACGCAACAAATAGAACTGTATGCATAAAGAGTTGGTTCTCTATTTCATATGTTGAATAGGGAAATATACATGCATATATAGGCTTTCTAGAAATTAACATATCTCCTAAAAGTAGGATTTGAATTGGACACATACATATTCAACTGAGTGTTATTACTACCACTTATCTAACAAACTCTACCAATTATCTACCTACACTCTTAGCAACCTCAAAATATGTTGACAACATTATAACAATCTATTAGCAATTACATTTCTTCATTTATTTATAACACTCCTCCTTAATGGAGAAATGAATTGTCTATGATACCTATTATATATTTACATATTACAATTTTTTTCTTTCCCAAAGGCTTGGTGAATATATCATCCATGTTCTCATGTTTGTTACAATACATCAAATCAATTTTCCTTTTATTGAATTTTTCTCTTACAAAATGATGTTGAGTTTCAATATGTTTTGATCTTGCATGATAAATTGGATTATTTACCAATTTCATTGAACTTTGCCTCTTGCACTTGATAGTTGTAGGTACTCCTTGTCTTTCTCCCATGTCTTCAAGAATTCACCTTAGCCAAATTGCTTCACATGTAGCACTACACAATGCTTTGCACTCAACTTTAGTAGAAGAAAATGAAACAATCGGCTACTTTTCTCTACTCTAAGACACAATCCTAGATCATATACTGAATGCATATCCAATGGTTGATTTTCTATCATCTACATGACCTACCCAATCAGAATTTGAACAACCTGTCAACTCAACATTCAAATGATTAGTGCATTCAATACCAAAATCAATAGTTTATTTTAGGTATCGAATGACTCTCTTGGAAACTTTCCAATGTATCTCAAGTGGCTTAGCCATGAATTGACTAAGTATGTTAACTGAATATGCAATATCAAGTCTTATTATAGTTAAGTAATTTAAACTTCCCGCCATCTATCTATACAAAGTACCATTTACTTCTTTTGTTGCATCATCAATGTAAAGCTTGGTATTCTATTCTAATGGAGTAAACACTAGTTTTCAGTCATTCCTATTGAATATTTTCATAAGTTCATTTGTATACTTACTTTGAGTAATCAAAGTTTTACCATCTTCCCTACATACCTCAATGTATAAGCAGTAATTCATCTTCCTGAGATCATTCATTTAAAATTGCTATGATAGTCGTGTTTTGATTTTATTAATCGAACTTGTAGCTCTCCATGTTATGATTAAATCATCAACATACAATGAAATCAAAGCAACATTCCCATGTTCATATTTCTCTATGTAAATATTTTGATCACTCTTAATTTTTATGAATCCTTGTTGGAAGAAGAAGTTATCAATTTTATATACCATGATCTCAAAGCTTGTTTGAGACCATATAGTGCTTTCTTTAACTTGCATACAAGATGTTCTTGTCCCTACTTTACAAAACCTTCTAGTTGAAAAAGGTACACTTCTTTTGTTAATTCACCATTCAAAATGTTGAATTGACATATATCTTATGTAAGTTCCAATTGTTCCTAATAG
>WSFP011529168.1:0-12131 GCA_009831015.1 Picea engelmannii | reverse complement strand
TGTCACTGTGATATTCTTCTTGCAGGTTGTGAGGATGGCCATCTTTGAAAACCGATCAACGACAAAAAATACGCAGTCATTGCCTTGCTTGGTGGACGGAAGGCCATACATGTAATCCATTGAGATGGATTCCCAAGGCTTCTTGGGAGTAGGAATATGGGCATATAAGCCTTGCTTCTTGATGGTTGGCTTGGCAATGGCATAAGCAATGCAATATATGATATACTTGTTGACGTCTTGTCGAAGTTTTGGCTAGTAAAAAAGTTTTTGAAGAACGACCATAGTTTTCTCCATGCCAAAATGTCCTGCCATCTGACTGTAGTGGGATTCCCAAATCAGATTTGCACTCTCACTTGTAGGAACACAAAGATGGTCCAGATGGCATAATAGTTTGTCCTGAATTTGAAAATCGGTGACAGTCGCGCATGTACCCAAGAGTTGATAGGTGGTGGTGAAGTTCAGATCTTGCTGATAAAGTTGGGGCCACTCAAATGCCTCATGTCCACAAGAATGGAGCACAGTGGTGAGTGCAACCACGGGAGGTCCACTAAAGCAGTCAGTGACATGATTTGAGATCCATGTCTTATACTTGATGTTGAGATGGAACTGTTGCAGGTAGGTGGAACACTTTTGATGGTGATCGTTCTGCAATTTCCCCTGTGTTTGTATGAATTGTAGAGGCTTGTGATCAGTGTGGATGATGGTCTCCTTTCCCAGAATGTAATGTTTCCATTGATGACAGGATTGTACAATGGAATACATTTCCTTGTCATAGGTGGGGTATTTTCGGAAATTATATGAGAGTGTCTCACTATGGTATGCCACTGGATGACCGTGCTGAGTGAGAATTGTGCCTACATCATAGTCAGATGCATCAGTCTCAATCTCGAACAATTGTTGCAGATCGGGCAAGGAGAGTACTGGAGTTGAGCACAAGTGACGCTTCAGATCATCGAATGCTCGTTGTTGTTCATTCCCCCACATGAACTTTTCCCTGCCACCTCCCTTGGTCATATGGCTGAGGGCCCATGCGATATTGGAGAATCCCAACACAAACCATCAGTAGAAGTTGGCCAATCCCAAGAAGCTCTGAAGCTCGGTTGGTGTGGTCGGGGCTAGCCAGTCACAAATGACATGGATCTTAGCTGGATCAACATGTACCCCATGCTCATCAACAATGTAGCCCAAGTATTCGACCTTGTTCATGCCAAAAGAGCATTTTTCCAAGTTTGCATATAGCTTGTGTTGCCGCATAGTGCTCAAAGTTGAATATGCTGCATGTGCTCCTCCCAAGTTCTGTTGAAGATGAGGATGTCATCCAAATATACCACCACAAAAGAGTTGGTGAAGGGTCTTAATACATCATCCATCAACCTCATGAAAGTGGTTGGTGCATTTGTTAAGCCAAAGGGAATGACCAGCCATTCGAAGAGACCTTCTTTAGATTTGAAGGTTGTCTTCCATACATCAGTTGGTTCGATGGGAACCTAGTGGTAGCCATACTTTAGGTCAATCTTGTTGAAGAACATTTCCCTTTAGTTGGTCAAGAAGGACATCAATCCTGGGAATTAGGTATCGATTCCTAACTATGATTTTGTTTAACGCTCTGTAATCAATGCAGAGTCGCCAAGTCACATCCTTCTTCTGCACCAGTACAATTGGGCTTCCACAAGGGGAGGAGTTGGGTCTGATGTGCCCATTTTGAAGAAGCTCTTGGATCTTACACCTAATTTCGTCATTTTTTATCAGTGAGCAACGATAGACTGGTCCATTAGGTAGAGATGCACCAGGGGTCAGATCAATTGGATGCTTGACTTGGTAGTGTGTCGGTACCCCGATGGGTGAGGAGAAAATGTCTTTGTATTCTTCCACGATCCTGTCCACTTGTTTTTTCTACAAAGAGAGGCTCTATGTAGAGGCCATGGATGTGGCGACGATCTTCTACTTACCGTGAACACGGATCACAAAGAAGATGAACTTCCCAATATGTGAAATGACCTTACTGCATTGTTTAGCAGAGATTAAAGAAATAGCGGTAGGAGGCACTACCTCTGGTATCCTGTACAATTGTCTACCCAAAGAAATAATAACATTGCAGGGTATAGACTCATACACAACATGACACTTCCACAAATATGGTTGTCCTAAAAGAACATCATAAACTTCAAGGAGAGAAATATCAAACAATACCTCATCTTTGAAAGGCTTGATGTCATAGGGCAGACAACAATGTTGGCTGACACAAAGATCTCTTCCTTGGCGAAGCTAGCCGATGGTGTAGGGATGCGAGTGCAGTGTCATTGGCAAGTCCAGTTGCTTGATGACCTTTGCTGAAATTAGGTTCTTCTGACTGTCGCTATCGACAATGAAATGCAACAGATCCCCCTTTACCCACTTCTGTGAGTGAAAGAAGCGTTCCCCTTCCTATGGTTCTTCTGGTTCACTTGGCTGTAATTTGGTGGTAGAGAAAGTGGCATTGGGTTCAACATTGATAATCTGCTTCCCTCCTTCAGGAATTGATTCAAAATCAGAATCGACCTCTGGCTCAGAAGCCTTCAGCTCAACCTGATCCAAAAATGGATCCAGGAACCAAAATGGGTCTAGGAAGGAATAAAAATCAAAGTGCTCCGAATGGTTTCAAAACGGACGTGTGCGTAGACCTCATTGATATGAACCCAACTCAACTTGAATGGGCTCAAACAAATGTCTTATGTGAAAGATATCGCGGTCTTTTAGTTTTGCCAAATAGGCAAAATTTGATGATTGTACAGTCCATACAGTGTTGACGTGGCAGATGAGTGTACAGGTTGTACGGCCATACAATGACGTGGAAAGTATAGTGGATGCTGACTGGTCAGACACATAGGAAGATAGGTGGTCTAATATAATGTGGACACATGGCAGTTAGTGGGAGAATTGCATGGTGCCACGTGGCCCAGTCCTGGGCTGCCATGTGGCACCCCTTCATTGGACAGTTTTGGCAAAATGGTATGGACTCCTGGGGAGTCGAACCCGTGACCTTCGGTCCGGGCGGCAAGTGTCTTGGTAGGGCTAGCCTACCAGCCCGCCCGCGTTGATTCTTAATTACTATTGTTTAAATATAATATTTAAACTTGAATGTAAATCATTTGGGCGGATTTAAAGGGTTGGGGCCTAGCCCCAACCCCGACGCTCTCATACCATACGACTATTACATATGCCCACACTACTCAACGGTTGGTGCAGCCCACTCCAGCCAGCCCTCGGTTGCGTTGACAACTTCCACATGACTACAACCCAGTCCTATACCTCTCTGTTGGCGTGGGAGTTTGTTTAGCGCAAAGATTATGGAGCCTAGCCTCGATTCCATGTGACTGTTCCATAATCCCCATACCTCCAGTCAAACCTTAGTGAATATTTCAGTGGATAGCGTCCAGTCGGCCGAGGCTAGCCCACCGACCAAGGGAGTGACCAAGCGTTAGAAACCAGGGGCTATCAAATAGTTTGGAGCACATGGATGTGTTAGCCCGTGGCCATATGGCCATGCAACATATGTCCAGGACCCAGAAACGGAGGGGCTAGCGTGCTAGCACCATCCACAACCACATGGAGGGCACCCAGGTGACTAGGAGCCCGAGGATCGGGGGATGAGACCTAATTATTTGCTAAAAAATGGGTTTTAAACTTTATTTTATGATTTTTAATGGATTTTAAACCAGTTTTGGGAGATTTAGTCAATTTTTGGAGGATCTTGGGCCCTTTTGAGGCCAAATATTGTGGGGAAGTTGGAAATTTGTTACCCACTTCAAGCCTATATAAACTAGAGGTTCTTGAAGCCACAGGGAGAGGTTCAGAATAGGAAAATGCTAAATAATTGAAGAGCCAAAGCCATTTTTATGCAGGGAAGCCATTGAGAAGAGCACCTTTGTGGGCCATTTCTGGGAGATTCATTCATTCGTTTTCTGTGCCGTCAGTTTTTTTGGGTTCTTGAGATCTAGTAGAACATAACTAGATCAATTTGTAATCCATTTGGCACTTTTATGATGTACATTTGAAGCTTTTAGATAAATAAGAAAGCCTCACCCACTGAGACAAAGGCCCAGATACGTAGGTGAGATTGCCGAACTCCGTTATCACTTTGTTGTTTATGGTGTGTTGTTCCTTCATGGTTATGTACATATATGTATATTTCTTTATGGCTGCCATGTTTCTTCATTAATTTTTCCTCTTTCATTCAATTCCTAAATGGTAATTTAACTCATGCTTTAAAACTCAACCATAGTCATTAAAATATATTTCTGGATCAAGTGGTATCAAAGCTAGTTGACGGTTGGTTTTTGAGTTTGCATGATTACCAGGGAAATGCTGAATCGTGGTGAAGGTGAGCTTGTTGAAGAAAATCTTAATATTGGATCGAGAAAGAGAACTTCTCAAAGTGAGAAGATGGCATCGGAAGAGGGACTTTCTCATGATGAGAAAGAGTTTCAAAAGACCTTCTTTGCCATGTCAGAGATGATGAAGGTTATATATGAGGATTACTTGGAATGGAAGAGACCAGTTCTAGGTGAATCTTCAAAGGTCAAAAGTGAAGAAGGAGAGGATCCTCCTCAAACTCCTCCTTCACCTCCTTCTTCTCCATCAACTTCTTATTCTTCAAGTTCAATTTCTAAAACCACCGCAAGAAAACATTCCCATAAACATAAAAATGAAATGCCTTTACTTAAGCTTGATGTCAAATTTGAATTACTCATGTATGATGGTGAAGTCAATGCAGAGAGGCTTGATAACTGGGTCAGACAGATGGAGGTTTATTGCAATGTGCAACAAATCAAGGATGAGACCACTCAAATTAAGTTGGCATCACTTCAACTTGCAGGCACAACACTCATCTGGTGGCAAAGCAAGTTTCAAAATGGCACGCAACAAGTGGGTAATGTATTTCCATTATGGCAAGTTTTTGTTTCTGCACTTAGAAAGCAATTCTATCCTTTGGGTTATAAAGAGAAGGATTTAATTGAATGGAAAAGTCTTAAACTAAGAAAATGACAAACAATGCAAGAATACACAGATGGATTTCATAAAATGGCATTAATGTTAGATATTCCTTTACATACCCAAGAAACTCTTATGAAGTATATAGGAGGTTTACCTGCACATATTCGTAACATTGTATTTATGTTTGGACCTACTAATCTTGATGAGGTTTCTATTCAAGAAACATACATTGAAGCAAGGAAAACAAGAGTTGGTGTATTAGGGGAATCATCTTCAAGAAAAGAGGACAAAAGGAAGTGAAATGGAAAGAAGGCAAATTCAGTGGCAAGAAAGGAAGAGAAGCCATCTTGCAAGAATTGCAAGAAAGAAGGGCATGATGAGGACCATTTCTGGAAATTGCATCCCGACAAGAGACCGAAGTGGTTCAAAGAAAGGAAATGGAGGCAAACGGTTGCAACAACAACATGACCAATAGACTTGGGATCGTATTCAAGTGATGAATCTAAAATCTCAGCGGTTGGTTTTGCAGGTAAAATTGGTGATGGATTTGATTCTAGAAGTAAATTGTTTCACATAAGGGTCATTATGAAGCATACTAAGGTCGACACATTGATTGATAGTGGATCTCAATCTATCTTGATTTTAGAGGAATTGGTTAAACAATTGGGTTAAACACTCAGATGCATCATAAACCTTACTCACTTAAATGGATAAGAAACAATCATAAATTGCACATAACAAAGCAATGCACATTAAAGTTTGCAACTTCATCTAAGTTTGTGGATGAGGTAACATGTGATGTGGTGTCACTTAGTGAATGTGGAATGGTCTTAGGAAATCCTTATTTGTATGATCGCAAAGCAATCTTCTACATGGATCATAATCAATATCACTTAATCAAAGCAGGCAAAGAATATGTGATACATGCTCATCATTTAAAAGAAAATCAATCTCTTCAAACAATGGAACAATCAAGAAAGGCAACTCATGCAAGCAACACACCTATAATTGTTTCAAATCAAGTAATTGATCTTAAGCAAGAACAAGAGATGATTGTAGAATGGAAGATCAATCACACTTTGCTTCAAGATAATCTAATTTCGTGCAAGTATTACAAACATATTAGCTCATTTGCAGTCATATTTCCGATGTTCAGTAATGTTGTCAACATGGATGATAATGGCTTCAGTAAGATGTGACAAAGTACAAATGGCTAACAATATGCTGTCAGTTATCATGATTGTTTTACAGTTGATCTTGATGAGACAGGTGCACAAGACAGAGTTTAAAGACATAGAACAAGTGGGGTGGCCTATCCCATACTTGACGACTGGTTAGTATCCTTTTGGAGGACCAAAAGGTCGTAGTGGGGAGGATTGATCCAAAAATGGATCCAAGAACCAAAATGGGTCTAGGAAGGCCTAAAAACCAAAGTGCTTAGAATGGATTCAAAACGAATGTGTGCGTAGGCCTCGTCAATACGAACCCAACACAATTTGAACGGGCTCGAACAAATGTCGTATGCGAAAGATATCGTGGTTTGTTTGTTTTTCCAAACATGCAAAATTTGACAAGTGTACAGTTCGTACAATGATGATGTGGAAGATGATTGTACAGGTCATACGACCATATAGTGACATGGCAAGTACAGTGGATGCTGAATGGGAAGACACATAGGCAGACATGTGGTCGAATAGAATGTGTACACATGGCAGTTAGTGGGTGAATAACATGGTGCCACGTGGCCTAGTCCTGGGCTGCCACGTGGCACCCGTTCATTGGAGAGTTTTGGCAAAATGGTATGGACTCCCGGGGAGTTGAACCTGTGACCTTCGGTCCAGGCGGCGAGTGTCTTCGCAGGGTCGAGATACCATCTCACCCACGTTGATTCTTAATTACTATTGTTTAAATATAATATTTAAACTTGAATGTAAATCATTTGGGCGGATTTAAAGGGTTGGGGCCTAGCCCCAACCCCGACGCTCTCATACCATATGACTATTACATATCCCCACACTGCTCAACAGTTGGCATGACCCACTCCAACCAGTCCCCGGTCACATTGACAATTGCCACATGACTACGACCCAGTCCTATACCTCTTTGTTGGAGCAAGAGTTTGTTTGACGCGAAGATTATGGAGCCTAGCCCTAATTCAATGTGACTGTTCCATAAGACCTGGACCTCCAGTCAAACCTTAGCATGGATTTCAATGGTTAGAGCATGGTCGATCGGTCTAGCCCACTGACCAAGGGCGTAACCAATCACTAGAAACTAGGGGCTAGAAAATAGTTTGGAGTGCGTGGATGCGTTAGCCCGCGACCATATGGCCATGCAGCATATGCCCAGGACCCAAAAACGGAGGGGCAGTGTGCCAGCACCAGCTAGGGCCACATGGAGGGCGCCCAGGTGACTAGGAGTCCAAGGATTGGGGGATGTGCCCTAATTATTTTCCAAAAAGTAGGTTTTAAACTTTATTTTATCATTTTTAATGGATTTTTAACTAGTTTTGGGAGATTTAGTCCATTTTTGGAGGATCTTGGGCCCTTTTTGAGGCCATATATTGAGGGGAAGTTGGGAGTTTGTTACCCAATTCAAGACTATATAAACCAAAGGTTCTTGAAGCCATGGGGAGAGGTTCATAACAGGAAAATGTTGAAGAATTGAAGAGCCAAAGCCATTTTTATGCAGGGAAGTCATTGAAGAGAGCACCTTTGCGGGCCATTTCTGAGAGCTTCGTTCATATGTTTTCAGTGTCGTCAGTTTTGTTGTGTTCTTGAGATCTGGTAGAACACAAGCATATCAGGTTTTAATCCATTTGGCACTTTTATGATGTACATTTGAAGCTTTTAAGAGAAATAATAAAGCCTCACCCACTGAGACAAAGGCCCAGAGACGTAAGTGAGATTGCCGAACTCCGTTATCACTTTGTTGTTCCTTCATGCTTATTTCCAGATCTGTATATTGCTTTATGGCTGCCATGTTTCTTCATTAATTTTTTCTCTTTCATTCAATTCCTAAATGGTAATTTAACTCATGCTTTAAAACTCAACAATAGTCATTAAAATATATTTTTAGATCATGGCCACAAGTGATTGCTTAGAGCGACATTATTCAATGTTGTGCTAATGGATTTTATGGTACTCACACCATTTTCCCGTGTCCTTCTTTGTCTTCTCATTTCCCTTATTGTGTTGCGGCTTGGACCGGTTGTCCCGAGAGTGGCCATCTTTGCTCTGTCCTTTGCTATGTGGGTTGAGGCCGCCTTTTCCCTGCTTCGGTTGTGAGGAGTTTGTAGATCCAAACTCTCACCTCTTCTACTTAAATTTATTCTCGATCTTGACAGTGTATCTATAAGCCATACCCAATGAAGTGATATCCAGAAAATCCATTTCTGTTTGAATGTATCTATGCAAACAACCGCTATATTTGAGCACTAGATGTCGATCAGAGTCTTTGATACCCAATTTGGTGTGCAGGGTATGGAAAATATTGGTGAAATATGGTAATGTCTGGTCCCTTGACACAAGGAGGGTCCATCTGGTGTATCGGTCCTCGTAGCTTCCAACAGGGTAGTATTGTTCTTTAATGGCATCCCAGAAGGAATCCCATGTAGGGGCAACCACAAATATTGCATATTCCTTTATGGCCCTTTGCTCAGAGTAAGTTTCCCACCAATCCTTAACATGGGGGACGACCATAAAAGTAATCTTTTCCCTATCGAAAAAATTGTGGACCGAAAAATACCCTTTGAGTAGATTCAACCATTTATCTACAACATCTGCATCTATCAGTCCTTCAAATAATGGAATATAAAAAATTACCCGTACCTTGAAGGGGGTTGCATGGCCGCTTGATGAAGATTCTTCTCCTGTGGGTAGGCACCGAAGGATCTGCACAAAGTTGTCCATCATTTCGTTCCTTTGTCACGCAAGGGCTTCCTCGAGAAACATTTTAAAAGGATCTTCTACTCCATCATATTTATTTTCATCTCTCATGGGTTGTTTTCGGGATCAACATGACCGATCTTGCAACAACTCGATTGGTTCGAGTCCCAATTTCTTGTACACAGATCTTGTCGGGGACATGCACGAAGAAAAATAAATGAAGAGCAGACAACTCTGATACCACTGATCCAAATTTAGGAGAGGAACGAACTGATTAACAAACTAAATACAATAAACACAGAGATATGAAGACCAACACAGATATCCAGTGAACAATATCTTCTATTAAATAAATGAAATAGGCTGAAACTATAAAACTGCAAAACTGAAACGCTTGCTCGAATGGTGGTAGCTATCTCTGAGAAGAGATGTGGATGCTACGCACATCTGTCTGAGAAAAATGATTACAATGAGGCTCCAAAGGCCTTTTTGATATTACTCATGAATGCCAAAACCCTAGACATCCAAAAACCTAACCCTAGGAGGTGAAACGCCAAAAGTCATGTGGGCCCATATGGGTAAGTTGGTACCTCAACTTCTCGGGGTCGTAAATTTTGCATACGACCTTCGTTTTAGGCACATGATAGCTCATTGGAAAGGTATTTTATAGAACTACACATTCCACCATAAAACTTTGACTCTGTCTATAGTTTGATTATGGCGAGCCAAAAAAGCACTGTTTAGGGCTCTAAAACGACCCTAGAAGTACAACAAAATGTGCTGACATGAAAACATACAAAATAATCTAGTTGGATTAGGTGAGAGGCCACCAATATCCACCTGGAAGATGTGAAGGTCTTTAGACAACCCCAGAAGTGTAGAACCCACAATTACAAAGAAGTACAAAAGAGCGTGTTGAACTAAAAATGGACAAGAGGAGCTAGTTGGAATATGTGGGTGACCACCAATATCCACCTGGATCAGTGGGTGTAATGGTTAGCAATATGTGTTTCCTCCTTGGAGGTTAAATGTTTGAATATGGAATAAGCACGTTCAAAGGAAGATAGTGTATGTACACCTCCATAGACTAAGCAATGAAATCACTATGTAAAGATGGTCCCTTGTCCCTCAAACAAGGGGGTATCATATATTAGTTTGTTTTCTAATTGGGTCAACGACCTTATTATTATTATTATTATGAAATAGATAAAGGGACCTTATTATTATTATTATAGAGAGAGACACAGAGAAACAAAAAGACATTGAAATTTTCAATATTGATTAATTAGTACATGATAATGAAAAAATATGGAGGTGATGTTGCATGCTTCAATACCTCCCTCTCTCATCTATCGAGCTCCATTTGTGTCCTTACTCAACATTTAATTTACTTCCAAGGTGCTATGGAAACAACCCTGATTTGTAAATTGTCATGGATATTCCACTGGAATACTCTATCACAACAAATATTACAAGTTTATACAAACTCTTTGTTTTGCAATGTTTTACTTAAGATTAAGATTTAATATTACTAGCTTAGCAACCAAAATATTGAAATAAGTTTAGACTGAAATAAAATAATCTATAAAAACACCATGCCATCCACACAATGAACACAAGATGTACCCTAAAAAACCCAATATGGGAAAACTCAACCAAAAAATGAGAATTATGCCATGTTTTTTTCTTCTGCTATGAAATGAAAACATAAAGAAAAATGAACTCAATATGGAGTTTCCATTAACATTGTGGTATGCATAGCTTCTACATGGTTTTCTACTTCCTTTGTTTTTCTCCAATATCCCACTCTCTTTCTCTGCTCAACTATGGAATAGTAAATCAATACAACAAGAATGGAACCCTTTCCTTTGGTAGCAACCTAGTATTTAACATGTCTTGGTAGCCAATTAGGGTTAGGATTAGGATTTTTTCACGTCTCAACTCCCAATTAGGGTTATGATTTTGGACCCTCTATAATCTTCTTGAAATTCCACAGATGGCTAGCTCAACATGTGTGAGTAATGGAAGCTAGCATGTCATCCACTAGGTACCATGGTGGTCAATAACATAGGTCAATTGGTTGGAGGCATAACTTTTTCATATGAACTTTGATTGAGATGACCTTTGCATTGCTAGAAAACTCTTGATGTGTAGAACAACTTCAAGAGGCTAGGGACTATGTATGCAAAGTTGTCCCCCAAAATGATTGTTTAATGCCTCAAATGGGATTTGGAATTTTTAGAACCACTAATCACAAAAATATGACTTACCCCTGAAATGGGCCCTACAATTCAATAACTCCAATTCTTCCACTCAAAAAAAACAAAAATAGATGACAAATTATATAGTGACCCATTTTGGATCATACCTCCCCATTTTTCAAGGCTTTTGGTCTCCAATTTTTTTTTACTAAAGGAGGCGATGAAATGTTTCCTCTACCTTCTCCCTAAAGTACCACTTGGCCTTACCGAGAAGTTGTTCTTTGCAATAAATACAATAATACTAAAAGTATAATAAATAATGACGATGATGATACTCATTAGGTTAATGAAAGGTCAAAATGCGCATACCTCTTCACCTTGTGACTAGTTAATGGATGTAAGTATACCATCATAAGGCTCATCGTAACATCATATATATATCAATGATTTATTACTCAATATCTTATTCTATAATTGCAAAATGTTGTCAATTCAGTAATAAATAAACATTGTTTATTCCAATTGGTATCAGAGCTATTGATTTGGACAAGAGTGGGTCGATTATGCAGAGCCCTCAAATTGTTGTTTTGTACAGTGCTCATTGTTGTTCCATATAGCCATAACCACTACTTGCAAATTCTATAGGCTCAAATTCTGCCAATTTCATACACCTACTACCAACAATTCCATAAACGTGTTGTGCTGGAAACTTCCATATAGTCAATGTACCCACCATCGTTGTACTCTATCAACTGCCATACACCATTCTTGTCTGTACTGTCATAGCCATCAATTGATCGTACAATCATTAATTAAAAAACTAGTCCATATAGAATACAATAAAATTGGGTATGCAACACTGCTTGCAATTCTCAATCCTTCACCACCTTTCAGTCATAATATGTCAAACCATATAATAGTACAATTGCCAACTAGGCAACCACTTTTTCTCTGCAATTTTGTATGTGCATCGATTTTTTTTTTCTAACCACATATTCTTAACTCCATGTGATTGTTCATTTATCTATATACTAAGTCATTTTTCCAAAAAAAAATAAAAATTAAATAA
>WSFP011529167.1:0-12131 GCA_009831015.1 Picea engelmannii | reverse complement strand
CGTACTACCCGACTACCCAGGTACTAGAGAGTATCTTCCCGAGTGTTGTTCTCGGTGACACTATAGCAGTCCGGCGGCCGATAGGTTTATCTAAAGAGGGCTTCAGGAAATCTAGGTCGATCCGTACACAGGTGTTGTCTGATTCGCTACCACTCGAAGGGGTACCAACAGGGGTTACAAGGGTGGCCAATAGATGTGCGCTTAAGAACCACTTGTATTTCCTGCGTGTATGAATCCCTCAACCGCGGGTTTATGCGCATAACGACAGATCTATGTGGCTTAAATACGCCGGAATACGTCTCTACCTTGAAAAAAAAATACCCACAATTTCTGCCAAGGAAAGTGCTCTGATACCACTTGCAAGATACCATATATATAAAATATGCAAAACAGAAATGAAATGCTAGAAATGACAAAATAACAGTAAAATATCCAGCATAATCTTCACAATACACAGAAATGATATACGAAATAGCAACAGAAACAACACTTTGATTCAGATAGCAATGTTCACAGGCCTCTTCGAGGGGGCAACCTCCAGTCGAGCAGCGCTCTGTTACAATAATCTCCAAGCTAGGGTTCACATACCCTCGCCCCTTATTTATACTAAATATGTCTATTAAGAGAAGCATCTAGAGGAATATCCTTCTAGAAGTGGAAGCTTCTATTAGGTCTTCTTACATCCGCTTTATTCTATTTTATTGAAAGGTCTTATTAATATTGACCTTTATTACATCCGAATACATTGATCTACCTATGTGCGGGTTAGGACCTTAACAACACAACCTCTTAGAAGGATTTGTAGCTGATGGGATGTGTCTTGGAGATTGCTTGGTAGATTTTGCAAATTCCATCCTAACCAGTCTCTCGTGTCTGTACTCCAGGAGGAGATATCCGAGATATATTTTTTTCCTTGCAAGTTGAGGCAATTGATAAGCGGTCACTGATGCATATGATGCTAGAGAGGTTTCTTACCCATGATGTTATCTTCCCCTATAAGAATCTTTTGACCATTTCCATGGATCCAGGTGAGCTGACTTTGGATGAGAGGAATGGAGGTAGAAAGAAGCTTCCCTATTGGCAATCCACTGTCCAGGGAGTGATGTTGGTCTAAACATCCGAGTCTGTCCCCGGCTAGATATTTCTTTATAAGAATTCGCTTCCACCAATCATTTCTTCCTGAAACAAGGTTCCATAAAAAAAATTATCCCATTGCCAAGTTGGAAAGGGCAGGATCCTTGATGCCTAGACCTTTGTTTTCCTTAGGATGCTTTACAATATCCCAATTGATAAGATGACTTTTTTGTGTGTCTGTTTTCCCTCCTTCCTAGAGAAAGAGGCGAAGGAGACTGGAGATTGGAGATCTAACATTCTAAGGAGAAAGAAGAGAGGAGAATTGAAAGATGGGGAGAGCGGAGAGAACTAATTTTATTAGCACAGTTCGACCTGCCAAATTGAGCCAAAAGGCTCCCCAATGGTCCATTTTTTTTTTGAGCTTGTCAAGAATTTGGTTCCAAGCATAGACATTGGATTTGGCGCTATTTATGAGAGCTCTAGAGGCTTAAGTGAAATTTTCCAGAGTAGTTTTGAATCTTTTAGCCATGATGATGGAGGCACCTCCAATGAGGAGAGTGTCATCAACAAATTGAGAGTGATTGATTCTCTTTGCTCCTCAAGATATTTTGATGTTAGGGATGGCTTTGGAGGTTCGATCCTTTTCCAGTTGCCTACCAAGGGTTTCTGCCATGATTATGTATAGGAGGGGGGAAAGTGGACAACCTTGCCTTAGCCCTCTGGAGCTTTTGAAGAAGCTTGTTGGGCGTCCATTGATCAAATGAGCTATCCAAGGCGTTGAGACACATGTTGAGATCCACACTATAAATTATGAGCTAAAACTAGATTTTTTCAATACTGCAAATAGAAAGGTGTGCCTCACCCTGTCAAAGGCATTGGCCATATCAATTTTGATGATCATTCCTTGATCGCCTCATTCCCTGCTGGAGTGTATGGCTTCTTGAACCAATATGATTTTTTCAATCATTTGTCTGTTTTCAACAGAGCCACTTTGATTTGGAGAGATGAACTTGTGCAGGAGAGGCTTGATCCTATTGGCAATGACTTTAGTGATGAGTTTGTAGGAGACATTGCATAGGGAAATGGGTCTAAATATAGAGAAGGAGGAAGGGTTGGAGTCATTTGGAATAAGGGCCAAGAAGGTGGAGTTTGTACTGCCCCCCAGCTTTGTAGATTTCTGAACATCCTGCATCATCCTCAGGAGGTCTCTTTTAATTATATGCCAACATTTTTTATAAAAATGAGCGCTGAAGCCATCTGGTCCTGGAGCTTTTTATGGGTGGAGTTGGAACAAGGCCTCATGGAGTTCTTTTTCTGTAAATTCCTGGTTTATCTTGGCGTTATCCTCCTGGCTAACGACGTTCATAATGTTTAACAACAAATCTTCTTGTATGTTGAGGTCTACAATGTTGTCCTCAGTTAGAAGTCATTCAAAATGAAGTTTGGCTTCTGTTTGAATTTGTTGGAAGTCATCTATTTTTGTTCCATCTTCTTTTGTGATCTCCTTCACCTTATTCTTCCAGAGTCTAGCTTTGGTTTGTCTCTGAAAGAATATCGTGTTTTTGTCTCCTGAGTTTAGCCAGAGACTTCGAGATTTGAGCCTCCAAGTTTCCTCTTCCTCATGGAGGATTTTTTGATAGTCAATGAAGTCTTGTTGTTCTTTGAGAAGGAGAGAGTGAGTGGTAGGTCCCTCTTCCAATGCCAATCTGTTTTCTTCCATTTCCTTAATTTTCCTATTTTTTGCTTCCTGTTCTTTTTCTTTGTTGCTTTTCACCCAGTGTTTGAGGGTCGTTTTGACTCTTTTTAATTTATGTTCCCAGATGTAGTTTGGAGAGCCTTGAATCCAATAGTTCCAGACATCTGAAACAATATCAAAAAATCTTGGATCTAAAATCCAATGGGGTTGAATCTGAAGGGGATGGGGCCAAGATTATCAGGGGGGGGAGAGTAAGGGTGATAGTTCTATGGTCAGATCCAGTCTGGGGAAGAATGAGAGAGGAGGGTGAAAAGGATTCATCAACGAAGGAGATGCTTTAGAGAAACCGATCCAGGCAAGTAATGATGTGCCCCGACCCTAGCCTTTTGTTTAACCAAGTGAAGTGGATGTTAGAGGGATTTATGTCAAGTAAGTGAAAAGAGGATATAAGATCCTCGAGATGCTCATGAGTGGGGACCCGTACTCGAGAACCCCCTTTTTTTCCTTAGGGTGGAGGGTAGTGTTGAGGTCTACAACTATTATGAGGTCTTTGAGGTCAAGACTGCCTCAGAGGTTTTGGAGGGAGGACCAACAGTCAATTTTTTCATGATAAATTGCAGGCATATAAACATTAATAACAATCAGAATCTTACCTGTTGGTATATGGAGAAGAGAGGTTTTGATCAAGTGCATCGTAGAGTGTCAGGATTGGAGAGAGAATATATTTGGATTCCATATGTTGTAGATTCCCCCCGAGGCTTCTCTTGAGCTGACTGCCACACCTTTGCATGTTCGCCAGATGTAGTTACTTCCCTGAAGGATATCAGTATCCTTCCTTTTGTCTCTTGGAGCAGAAGGACATGGGGGTTTTTTTCTTTAATTAGATCATGTATTAGCGAGAGCTTGTGTCGGCTCCCTAGTCCTCTACAATTCCAGGATATTGTTTTTATCATTTAGAAGGCTTGGAGTTTTCCCCTTTATGGGGGTTAGATCCGCTCTTATTCTTGGTCTACCTTGTTTCTTTCCTAGCATGCTGGTCCAAAGTTGTTTGCTTCCCAAGTTCAATTTCCTTTCTGGCAGAAGCTTCCCTTTTGTATAGGTTTGACTTCCTTCCGACTTTTCTGATGGGGGAAGCATGGTTATCTGAACCTAATTCTTCTTCCGATATTTGTTCTGGATCTCCATCCTCAAGAGGAGAAGATGGGTGAGGAGGTGAAAGCGGTGCAGAGGGAGGAGGGATAGGAGACTCAGGGGGTTGCGTTGAAGTGGAGGGAGGAAAAGGGGTGATCTGCGGTTGCAAGGGGGGTGGCTCCACTCAGGGTGGCTCTTGGGACAAGATCGAGATGAAAGATTTAGGCTCTTGAGAGAGGTTTGGAGGGGGAGGCGTGGGGATGGATTTAGGGGGAGGCGTGGGGATGGCACAGGCTTGAAGACCATATTTAGGTTATGCTCAGTCTATGAACTTCCCAAGAGTATTACCTATAGATCGAATAGTTTCATTATTCCAGCAATGTAGAGGAAAGAAGGGGAGGCGAACCCAAACTGGGACTGCATTAGGAATATCATTCTCAGGGTTGTTGAGATACATACCTCTGGAGCCCATGAAGTACGGTCCGCTTCTAAAGATGAGATCTTGATTTGATTTATCTTCGAAGAGAAAAGCAAAGAAGCCTCTTCCGCATAGAAAATGCGAAAGATTTCCTTTCAGATGGGGTTTCCAGTTTTTATCGATCCAAATTGCCATAGCCCGCGGAGCTCGCAGAGAGGGCAAGATTCCCGTAAACTACCTAATGAGTGTTTGTTCTGCAAATTTGAGGGAGAGGGTTTTGGAGCTTCCTTGGATCTGAACCAAGGGGATTTGATCCAGCTTTTTCACAAACTTTGGAGGGGTTTTCTTGTTCGCCTTGGGTAGAGAGGCGATGAGGGAGGCAAATGCAATAGCATCCTTGACGAAGACGGAGGGAGAGGGAGGTGGCTGGGAGACGGGGGGGGCGAGGACCCTCCTGGAGAGGAGGCATAAGTGGTGAAGGAGAGGGAGGCCATGGCGCATCCGGGAAAAAAAACATATGATTGAATATTAGAATACACACCTATGAATGAAAAATAAGTTACTTGTGCCTTGTGCTTGAATTTAAATTATGTATGTCCTTAACTAATGCAACTTCATATGTGTTATATGATTGTAAAATTACATTTGAATGGATGGATAGGTAGATCATGTGCCTTTTTTTCCAAAATTTTGTCTAAACTAAGTGAAATTATTTAAATTGCATGTATGATTTTGAGGGCATTATGTTTCTTTAATTTATTTAATTGATATGTTCCTTCCAGTATTAAGTAATTGTATTGTCATGAACTTGAATCAAATATGATCATATCTTGTTGAAATCCCTCTCATGTTAGGTGAGTTCTTTTCTTGGGCCTTGTATGCTCAATCCATTATCCATTAATTTTACTTTGAAGGTCTCTTTTGTTGTTACATTTGTGTGAATTTCAAGTTTCCAAAACTTATGTGTGCATTGTAGTGGATATATTGTGACTAAAACAATAATATTGGATGCCTTAAATGTTAATACAATATTTTGAGAGTTCATTAGATTGACTTGATGTTGAAATTCAATTTTCACATGTGTTCATTGCTATGTTAATATGCATTTGAGTTTTCCAATTGTAAAATAATGCAATGTTTTCAAAATTTATTTAGAAAGTGATGTATGTTACTTCTTGCGTGTTTAGGTAGATATTTAGTATTTAATTCAACAATATACATACAATTTAGGGGTCAACTTAACCAGTTGTCAATGTTGTTGGGAATTTGGTTAGTTCAATGTTAGTAGATTCCTAGTTTGATTCCCCCTTGTTGAGGCACACTAGTCTATGTTGATGGGTTTACAAGGGATACCATCCATAAATGTGGGAATCATCCCTTGGGTTTACCTCGAGGTTTTCCTTGGATATGTGTGTGTACGTAAGTATGAATCTATATATGTATTATGTATTTATATATGTATAACTTAGTGGGCTAGCGTATTGGTTGAGTGCTCTGAGCTTCATGTATACATACATACATACATACATACATATGTGTGTGTGTGTAGCCTAGTGGGATAGCTTAGTGGTTGATGTTTTTGAGCTACATGTAGAAGGTCTTGGAGTCATTCCTTCAGGTTGGTCGCCTATGTTGTGTGCCTTCTTTGATGTCTCTATTGAGTAAGGCATCGTAATTAGTGCCAACATATTTACATTGGGTACCATTCGTGAAATGTAGGAATGTGATTAAAGGTTTCCCTCCAAGATTTTTCTTGAAATTCGTGTCTATATGTGTTGGAGAACTTGTGTGCTTGTAGCTTTCTATCGTGCTTAGCCACAATGGTCACTACACTTTGATATTTCATATTTGTTTTTTAAGGACAATCATGGTATGATGCCTAGGAAAATTTATATGTTTTGGCCTTTGTTTCATTTGCCTACATTATCCATTCTACACTATGTCATTGACATTATCATGTTACAAACCATAACTTTATCATGGCTAACTAAAGGAAAATTTCTAGGACTATGCTCGTATAGCAATTTGAAATGACATCTCCTACTTGATATGACAATTTGATTTTTTTATGTTGTTTGCTTACCTTTTTAAATTGAATCATGTAGATAAATTTCTCTTGTTTGGAATTTTGTTGTGCAAAGCATACATCTAAACTAAAATTTTGAACCTCAGTGTATTGGTGGACTGTGCTTACAACAAACTATTGCACCAACAACATTTGTGAGAATTTACACCCTCTTTTTGACTAGAGTAATGACATCTTGCTATGCCCAACTATAGTTCCAAGCCCCGTCTTTTGTGATGATTAGCTTGAATGTTTGAAGGAACATAGATCCCATAATTCGATTTAATGGTATGGAAATTCATGTAGTATTGTTGCTTAAGCATGTATTTAAAAAATTGCTTGGTTAAGGTCCATTGAGTTGTGGTCTAGAGATTGAGTTAGGGCTTAGCCAAGTGACAGACTTAGGTCCAAACCTTGGTGGGCTTATATTTCTTGATGGTACATCAGTTTGATAGCTTTATTGTGTTGATAATGTGTTTGTGTTGTGTTAATATGGATGATGTTCATAGATCCTTGTTAATAAAAAAGTGTTTCTCCCACCAAAGAAAACAAACTACTTGGTTCAAATTCTGTTGTTTGGTATATGGACATTCTGTTGTGAAAAATAGAGAAGCATGCTTTAATTTTTACCACAAACTTGCACATTTGGCATGAAATTTTCAAGCACCCGATGTATTGGTCAAATATGATGGCAACAAAGATTCATTGTGTTGACAACATATGTGGGAGTTTTGGCTCTATGTATGGCTACAATTCCATTAGTGCCAACTGCAATTGCAATCATGTTCTTGTTTAGTGTCTAGCTTAGATGTTTGAGTGAGCTTAGACCCTAGATTTTGATGTTATGATATAACTCTTCTCATTAATTTCAAAACCAACATAATTCTTTGCATGGTCTTGCTTTTGAGCATGTAATTAACACATTATTTAGTTCACATTTTCTTACTTAGTATATTAACATTCTCTTTTGAAAATAGAGAAGCATGCTCTAGTTGTTGTCACGGATTTGAAGACACATATTGGAACATAATTGTGTTCGACTATGATCAATGCTAATAGAAACTTGAAGATAGGGCAGCGATATCCACTTATTTATATTTAGTTCTAGTTTGATACCATTATTGCTTTAATGTTTTTTATAAACTTGCATTCTAGAACAATGGATAGATTACTTGGCATGCAAATGAAGTTAAGTTCCTTATGATTTTATTGTTATGTGCATGATTATTCTATTTACAAACACATTTATATGATTGACACATCCAACATTAATTGGCTATGAACATAAATGCTTTGGGAACCTTGATTGAGAAACAATGTTGAACGAACATGTTTTCCCAACATTACTATTTTGGCATGGCTTCACCGGAACTTGGAGTTCATATAAGGTAAGACAATTTCCTTTGTTTATCAAATCCATTTGATTTTATATGAATTTTAATTGGATGGCTTATGTTTATTTGAAAATTCAATTTCTTTAATTTCAAGTTCTTGTTTGTCTAATTTGAAAAGTCTTTAGTGATAGCTAAATATAATCCATGTATGTAGTCATTGCTAGACAACCGAGATTAAGCATTCAATGAGTTTGTTGAATTGATTGTATTTCTTACAAATTCCTATTTTTGGGAAGGATTGAAACAACAAACTAAAATAAAACATTCTTATCCATTTGCAAACTCTGCCTTTGAACTTGTTATGAAACACTCTTGTCCATTTGCAAACTTTGCCTTTGAGCTTATTATAGCTATAAGTGCTAGTTCCAAATGATAGACATAAAAACATGCAGTTGTATGCCAAAGCTTTCTAGTAGGGGCTAAGCTACCGTGCAATCTTATTTTTCATTGGTTTTTGTGGTGGCAAAAAATATTACTAAAGCTCTTTGATTTCTTTAATCGGTTTTTTTAAGAAAATAAAAAATAAAATTGAGATTGATATTGATATTTCTATTGAAAGATAGTGATGGGAAAACATTTTCAAGGGTTTTGCCATTTATTTGTTACATAAAAATCAACAAATTTAAGAAGATTCTTGTTATCCTTGCAAGTTACACATACTCTTAATGGCATAGACTTTGCACCTCAATCCATCATATTGTAATAACATTTAGCAGTAAAGGACATATTTCAATTCTTGCACTTACTTGTCACATTAGTGTCTCCCAATCAACCTCAATCGTGACATATCATTAGCTTTTAACAACACTTATTTTTTATCACTTAAATACTAATGAACCTCCCATCAACAATTGGGAATGTTAGAACTAACAATTATATGCCCTAGCCTTGTTGGTGGTTCCTAATGCCATACAACTTTCACACCACAAAAGTCATAATAAGATAGTTGTAAACAACAATGTTGTTATTTTCTCCTTCTTGTGGGTTTTGACATTGTTGATGGTTAGACTCTCTTTAGCACTTGGCCTTGATACCCTATATTTTTGTGCACAAGTGGTAGGTGCACATTGTGCGCTTGACATTGTCAAGTAAGAACTAAACTAGACATCACTTTTATTTAATCACCATTATGCTTTTACTATCAATTTTTTATTGGAAGCAACTATTGGATGCTATTTTAACTCAATGTTGCAAAGTGACAAATAAATATATTTTGTTGTTATTGATTGACTTTCACTTATTAGGATGTGGATAGCACATCTAACTCCTCTTAGGAGTAAGTGCTACCAAGAACATTCCAATTATAATCCTTTGGCTAAGGGTTGTGTGTGAGGAGTATCTATTCCACCAAAGATGTCCATGATTTGTACATAAACCCAATTGATATCACAAGTTACTAGAAATACTTGAATCTCAATGACAACATTAGCAACTCTCTTCTTTTACCAACCCGACAACGCATCATTAACAATAAATAAATATTAATTTTACAATATGAATGCCTTATGCACAAATTCAAAGGTCATAAATTCATGGATGCTACCTAAACCAATATTTATTGAAGAACAAAAGAGGTCACATTTTCTAGGTATAATGATATTAAATAGGAGGAAACTTACGATTTACCTAAGTAATTATCGCGAGAAGGGTGCTTATTATTTATATTAAGCATTTATTTTTTATTATAAATTTGATGTTAATGAGGCCTTTGTTTACTAGCGAGATTCTCTGAATGTTAAGATGTCTAAGATATCTATCAAGATTTCATTTTCATTATGATTAGTCTCATCTAATTTAACATATTAAAAAGAGACAATATTGAGTATGAATTTTAGATAAATTTAATGAAATATATATCCCTTAGACTTAACATTTAAGATATGAAAACTATGTATTATATAATGGATGTCTAAGATATCTATAAGATTTCATTTTCATTATGATTAGTCTCATCTAATTTAACATATTAAAAAGAGATGATATTAAGTATGAATTTTAGATAAATTTAATGAAATATATATCCCTTACACCTAACATTTAAGATATGAAAACCATGTATTATGTAATGGAACGAAAGAACTCTTACATGGACACATGGTAAGAAGATACTTTTTAAAAACATTTTTAAGATATCTTTATTTTTGAATGTATTCAAAAAAAAATTATTCAACATGGGTAAAGCACACTAGGAAAGGGGAATTTTTTATAAAATGTTTATCCAAACTATACAATTACTCTTCATGTATGATATTCCAAAAATCTAATTACAGCCTTGGCTTATGTTAAAGGTCTCACTTATACATGAAAGGTTGAAATAGGTATTATGCCATTAAAGATATATACATGGAAGGTTGAAATAGGTATTATGCCATTAAAGATATAGCTCATATAAGGAAGAAGTGGGGTTGAAGTGATAGAATTTTTTTCACTTTACTTTTAAAATCATTGCGAGTGTTGATGTTATGTCTTATGGATCCTTTATGTTGTTATTTAGGTTTCGTATTACAAATTATTATTATAATAATATGTTTTTATAATTCTATTATATTATAAATTATAATATGATTATGTTCTAAATTAAATAATATATATAAAAAATAAACTTTTATTTTTAAGATTATATTTTAAATTACAATAAGATTATGTTCTAAATTATATAATATATATAGATTATTTTCTAAATTATATAATATATATAGAAAATGAGCTTTTATTTCACATTAATATTTATTTTTTTAGTAAAAAATAATAATAAATAAGAATAGTCTAAAAATAAATAACAAATAAGAATAGTCATCTTGTTTTAAAGAAATAACAAAAGAATTATGATTCTACTTTCAAAACTCTTTCTAGGGTGCTTAGTGCTTGGAAAATGACATCCTCCATGTATCCATTTGTTTTGTTTTGGTGGTACTATGAATGTTAATTTGTTTTTTGATATTTTAGGTGATGATTGCTTTACATATCTTCACAAGTGAATGAACAATGAGATAGATCTCAAGACAAACTAATTTTGGATATGAATTGTTAATCAAAATGTCAAATAAAAACATTTAGGAAGGTACTCATATCATTAGTAGAAAACAACAATAAAATAAAGTACCATGTAATTCTCTAATATTATCGTTGTTATTTCTCCTTTGAAAATGAGTAAAGCATTTACGTGAAATGTTGAAAATGAATGAACTACCATGCCAAAAGACTCGATCAACAATATATTCCATCAAGAAAAGTGATGCTACCAACATTATATTAAACCATCAATTAAAGTTGATTGAGTCAACATCGAGGAGGATGTAAACAAACAAAAGTGGGTTTTATTAGTGGTTGTATTTAGAGATCAAGGGAAATTACTATGTTACAATTGATCTAATGGGATATATCATAATTTGGTAGAGATATGTACATAATGCTTTGAATAAATTTGATTGAGATATGTACATAATGCCTTGAATGTAATTGAAGTGACACATAGCATCATTGTCTTCCATCTATCATCTTTCTCTCTCTTTCATTTTTCGATTAAACCCAAGACCTAAGCCCATAACTTTCACAAAATCCCCATTCTATTTTTTCTAAATTGTTATTCATCACTGCATTCAATTTTCATGAGGTGGGTTCTTTACACAAATACAAATTCATGTTAAATTTGAAAGATCATTTGCTAAATTATATTGAGTATTTGTATATATGTTAGCATCTTTAACATTTGTTACTATTGGGAAGAAATGCATCAAATGATGGCAAAATATGAAAAAGTTTATCGAGGCTCCTTGAAGATAAAGGAGAAGACGAAGACATACAATGTCAAAATCGACAAGGATTGTTGTAGCTTGAAAGGAATATAATCACAGATTAAGCTCAATGTCTTATTATTGTTTGTGATTCATCAAAATTTAATTCCCAACCTAAACACCATGATATGCACATAAAAAACCAACAAACTCTAAAGAAGCCAAGGAAGTCTTCACATAAATAGGGCCACATAGATAAAGAAGATGGTTCTGTAAAATCGATGATAAACATTGACAAGGTTCAAAGAAATAATAATTTCAAAAAATTTAAAAGAAAAAATCAACATAAAAATGAAATTCACAACAAAATTATATATCATTATATTTTAAAAAATAACCCATTTAAAAATTGAAAGGATTAGTCCCAACCCAAATTGCATGGTAAATACCTCACTCGGTGTTACCATAAAAACAAACACTAGTCCCACTTGAGGCTCCCGTACCTTTACACATATGACGAGGCCGTCCCCGAGCTTTTTGTCTACTTTGAAAAGCTGACGCGGTGGGCCCGGTTAGCCCCTGTTACAAACCATCGGTCAAATACCATGTGTCCTGGCGC
>WSFP011529160.1:0-12131 GCA_009831015.1 Picea engelmannii | reverse complement strand
GGTTAGTGTTTCCCTCATAATTTATAAAGTTGACAAGGTTACAGAACAATAAATTTGTGTCTAATGTGTATTGATGATTCATCTTTGATCTTGTTGTTTTCGCTGCACATATTTTCAGTCAATAATTTTCAGTGTAAAATTGTTCAGTGATAACAACGAGGGTTTACTTTTATCTCACTACGAAGCAATTTTAAGATCTGAAAATTAGTCACATAAGATTGTATGTGAAAATTGACATTCATAGTCCCTATTCAATATGGAAGTGAAAGTGAGCATAAAACCATACCAAGGTGAGATTGATACATTAAAATTGAATCATTGGTTGCAACAACTAGAAGTTTATTTTAGTGTTCACCATATAGATGAAGAAAAAATATTTCATTTACTAGATTGAAGTTAGAAGGCCATGCTTTAACTAATTGGTGGGAAATCCATATAGAAACACTTAGGATAGAGGGTGATCCGCCAGTAACTAGGAGGCAGGACTTCAAAACTCTCATCAAGCCCAAATTATACCATATCGGGTATGTAGAGAACTAATGGATATGATGGCACTACTTCAAGCAGAGGCAGGGACATAGTCTACATGAGTACACCACTGAGTTCAGAAAGATGGTCATGATGTTGGGTATCTCTCCCAAGAACCCAGATGTACTCCTCAAGTATCTGGGGGGTTTACACAGTCATCTATGAAATCAAGTGATCCTCTTCAAGCCAAGGAAAATGGATGAAGCATGTGTACATGCATATTACTTGGAAAACATAGACCAAAAGAAAGGGCATCCAAGCGGTTCGAAATAGAAAGATCACCAGGAAGATTCCAAGGAGGGAAAGAAGTGGAAAGGGGGAAAGATAAGAAGACAACATCAATGCAAGGATCCCAACAACCATTGTAATCATTGCAACATTGATGGCCACACTGAGGAAAAGTGTCGGAAACTACATCCAAAGGTAAACTCGAAGAATCACAAGAAAGACGGAAAGAAAAAGAACCTTCTAGCCATAGATTCAAGAAATCAGGTTGAAAGTAGGTATGATGTGGATGAGAGTATTTTCTGCACATCCGTGCAAAAGGAGGTGAATCTGAGTAGCGTTCATCACCAGGAAGAGAAGGAGATGACAAAGCTCTTCCACATCAAGAATCAGGTCAAGAAGACCAAGATAAATTCTCTTTTCGACTCTGGTTCATAAGATCTAGTTGGAAATCTTGGATTGGATATTCACGATCATCCCATCCCATATCCATTGGGATGGGTAAACAAGGATACAAAGATCAAGGTAAAAAAACAATGTAAGATTAAACTTGCTACAAGAGTTGATTTTATTGATGAAGTAGAATTGGACGTAATACCACTGGATGTATGTGGAGTAGTGTTTGGAAGACCCCACATGTATATAAGGGATGTCATCTTCATGCAAAGATCCAACCAATACTATATCATGAAGGATGGGAAATGATTCATCATTAATTCACATAAAGACAAATAAAAAATTTCACTGGTAAGTTCCAATCAAGCTATGAAATTGATCAATTCTAACAAGAAATATGTTTTACTTTTCCTAAGGGAAAATTAGTCCAGTGAAGAGTCGTTAATTGTTAAAAGTATATAAATCCCTGTAAGGGTGTACTGAGGAGTAGGAAAATGAATTGGAGGAATTTCTAAAGGCATACAGGGGTGATCTAGATTATTTTAAGATTGATATGAAGGCAAAGATATAAAAAAGAATTACACATAGATATGACAAGGAACACCGTAATAGAGTAAAGCTCAGATTCTATTAGTGACTGCCTGAAATACAAAATAATGTAAAATGTAAAAGCACACAAGCTAGCTAGAATGGTGGTAGCTTATCTATAAGAAGAGATGTGTCGGCTACGCTCATTCATAAGAAGTTGGTTACAATGAGGCTTCAAAGCTATTTTTAACATAAATCATAAATAAGAAAACCCTAAGCATCCAAAAACCTAACCCCAGGAGATGAAGTGGAAAAAGTCATGTGGTGGTACAACAACTTCTCGGGGTAGTAACTTTTGCATACGATCTTAGTTTTAGGCACACGATAGGTCGTTGGAAAGAAATATATGAGGACTACACATGTTGCCATCACACTATGGATAAAGCCTACAGTGTGACTTTGGCATGCCCAAAAAACGTTGTTTAGGGCCTCAAAACGACCTCGAAAGTTTAGGACCCAAAAAACTAGGAAAACTACCAAAATGGAAATTGGTATTTGACCTAGTGGAATAGGTGGGTGGCCACCGATATCCACCTTCATCATTCCTTCCCCCTTAAGAAGCAATGGTCTCCATTGCGTCAAGTGCCTACATTAGATGAGGAAACTTCTGTTGAACCTGACTCTTGATGAGCTACTTGCCCCGAAAAAGAAACAACCTTGCTTTGACGACCCGATATAGTTTGATAATCTACTAGCAGGTGTCATTTGTCTTGGTTCCCATGATCCGATCAACTATCTCATGTTCGATGCAAGAAGGATTGAGTTCTGTAGGTTCCAACTGCTTGGACGCATTTGAAGTGTCTAAGAGAGGTGGAAAGTATGGCTAGAGCAGTTCCACATTAAATACCGGGTGCAAGCCAAGGAAAGGAGGAATACTTCGTTCAAAATCATTCTCACCCATAGCCTTGGTGATGGTGTAAGGCCCGTATTAGGGTGGGTGCAACTTCTGATGGGGTCCTTTGAGGCGTTCTTTCTGCAAATGTAACCAAACCTTATCTCCCACCTGAAATTTTCACGGTAACTAATGTTGATTGTGGTGTTGCTTGTACTTGGCATTGAGTTTCTACACAATATCATGAAATTTTTTTGGATGTGTTGTGTGTGCTCAACAAATTTGTCTTCCCGATCAGCCTTTGTCTAAGCACGCGATGACTCTTCTTGTGTAGCTGCAATGGGAAGAGCTACATCAATGGGGGCCAATGGTTGGAACCCCAAGCACACCTGAAAAGGGTTGTGGCCAATAGATAAGTGGAGAGATCTATTGTAGCTATGTTGAACATAAGGAAGGATTCCATCCCATGTGCATGGATGTTTGAAATTATACATTCATAGGATATGGACAATAATCTTGTTGACTACCTCTATTTGTCCATCAATCTGTGGGTGTAAGGTAGTCGATTTGGTTAGCTTGGTGTCCATCTTCAACCATAGGCTAGACCAAAAGGTGCTTAGGAACCTACTGTCTCGATCAGAGATAGTAGTTTGTGGTAGCCCAAAATTAACCCAAACATGTGTGAAGAAGATCTTGGCGGTGGCCTCGGTTGTGATGCTCTTCTTGCAGGGTGCCAAAATTGCCATCTTAGAGAATCAATTAGCGACCACGAAGACACAATCATTCCCATGCTTGGTTGAAGGCAGACTAGACATGTAGTCCATGGAGATGGACTCCCAAGGCCTATCCGGAGTAGGAAGAGGGGTGTATAGCCCCTATTTCTTGATGGCAGGCTTGACAATGGCATAGGCGGTGCAGGAACTGATGTACTTGCAAACATATTTTCGAAGCTTCGACCAATAAAAATGCTTCTGCAGTACTGTCATTGTCGTTTCTACACCAAAATGTCCTGCTGCCCAGTTGTAATGAGCTTCCCAGATAATATTTGCATGCTCGCTTGAAGGAACACATAGGTGGCTCAGATGGCATAATAATCCATCCTCGAGATGAAAATTGGGAACTGTTTTTTCCTGTGCTCAATGTCTGATAGGCAGTAGCAAAGTCAAAGTCATTATTATATAATTGTGGCCATCTAGATGTCTCGTGTTCACATGAGTTAAGAACTGTGGTTAGCACTGCCACTAGAGGTCGATTGAGGCAATATGCGACATGGTTGGTGCTACATTTCTTGTACTTGATATTCAAGTGGAATTGTTGCAGGTATGTGGACCACTTCTGATGGAGGTCATTTTGTAACTTTCCTTATGTCTGCATAATTTGGATTTATGAACGAAACAAAATGAATGATAGACTGAATACAATAACACAAAGATACAGAGAATAACAACAAATATCCAATGAACAACAACTTCTATTGAATAAATAAAATAGGCTGAAACTGTAAAACTGCAGAACTAAAAACAACTTGCTCAAATGGTGGTAGCTATTTGTGAGAAGATATGTGGCTGCTACATGCATCCGTCTGAGAAGAATGATTACAATGAGGTTTCAGAGACCTTTTTAACATTACTCATGAATGTCAAAACCCTAGACATCCAAAAACCTAACCCTAGGAGATGAAACACCAAAAGTTATGTGGGCCCTAATGGGTAAGTTGGTATCTCAACTTCCCAATGTCGTAACTTTTTCATACGATGTCCGTTTTAGGCGTGTGATAGCCCGTTGGAAAGGTATTTTTGAGAAATACACATTATGGCATCAAACTCTAATTATGTCTACAATTTGACTGTGAGAAGCCAAACAAACACTGTTTAGGGCTCCAAAACGGCCCTAGAAGTACAACAAGATGTACTGACATGAAAACTTCCAAAATAAGCCATATGGATTAGGTGGGTGGCCACCAATCTCCACCTAGAAGCTGTGTAGGGCTTTAGACAACCTCGTAAGTGTAGAACCCACAATTACAAAGAATTACAAAAGAACGTATTGAACTAAAAACTGTCAAGATGAGCCATTTGGAATAGATGGGTGGCCACAAATATCCACCTGGATCAATCCTCCTCCCTTAGGAAGCAAAGGTCTCCATTGCATTGAGTGCCCCCCATCAGGTGAAAATTTTTATGTTGAATTTGTTTTTGGGTGAGACATTTTCCTTGTTGTAGGAGTTTCCCTGCCTTGACAACCCGATAAAGTTGGATCCTCTGCTGGTGAGTACCCTTGACCTATGTATCCACTATTTGATCAGTGGATGCTTGTTCCATGCAATGAGGGTTGAGCTATGTTGGCGTCAACTATTTTTCAATCTCTGAGGTGTCCAATAATGGTGTAAAATATCGCCGGAGGAGGTCCACATTGAACACTAGGTGCAAGCCAAGGAAGGTGGAAGTGTTGAGCTCAAAAGCATTGTCACCCATAGTCTTCGTGATAGTGTAAGGCTCATAATGTAGTGGGAGAAGCTTCCAATGGGGCCCTATAAGGCGTTCTTTCTCCAAATGTAACTAGACCTTGTCTCCCACCTGAAACTTATGCGGTACTTAGTGTTGATCATGGAGTTGCTTGTACTTAGCATTGGATTTCTGCAAAACCCCATGGACCTGTTGAAGGATGTGTTGAATCCGCTCAATGAATCTGGTGGCTTTGTCAGCCTCAGACTGAACATGGGAAGAATATGTCTATGTGGTTGCAAGAGGTAGTGAAACATCAATGGGACCCAAGGATTGGAATCCCAGCCCCACCTAAAAGGGGCTATGATCGGTGGAGCTATGGAGAACCCTGTTGTAGTTGTGTTGAACATAGGAAAGACTCTCATCCCATGTACGCGGATGCTTGTATTTATACATGCGTAGGATGTGAACAATCATCTGATTGACGACCTCTGTTTGGCCATTGGTTTGAGGGTGGAAGGGACTGGATTTAGTGAGCTTGGTGTCCAACAATGACTAGAGACTCAACCAAAATGTGTCCAGGAACCTGTTGTCCCGATCGAATATGATGGTCTATGGTATCCCAAAATGTATCCAAACTCATTCGAAGAAGAGTTTGGCAGTATTTTCCACTATGATTCTCTTCTTGCAGGCTGTGAGAATGACCATCTTCGAAAACTGATCAACCACCACAAATACGTAATCATTACCTTGCTTGGTGGGTGAAAGGCCAGACATGTAATACATCGAGATGGATTCCCAAGGCCTCTTGGGAGTAGGAAGAGGGGTGCATAAGATTTACTTCTTGATGGCTAGTTTGGCAATGGCACAGACGGTGCAAGATCTGATATACTTGTTGACGTCTTGTAAAAGTTTTGGCCAATAAAAATGTTGTTGTAGAATGGCCACAATTTTCTCCACACCAAAATGTCATGTCATCCGACTGTAGTGAGCCTCCCAAATCAGCTTTGCATGCTCTCTTGCTAGAACACAGAGATGGACTAGATGCAATAACAATCCATCCTGAATGTGAAAATCGGTGACATTCGTGCATGTACCCAAGAGTTGATAGATGGTGGTGAAGTCAGGATCTCGCTGATAAAGCTGGGGCCACTTAGATGGCTAATGCCCATAGGAATGGAGCACGGTGGTGAGTGAAACCGCGAGAAGTCGACTGAGGCAGTCATCGACACGATTTGTCCTCCATGTATTATACTTGATGTTGAGATGGAACTGATGCAAGTATGTGGACCAGTTTTGATGGCGACCGTTCTGCAACTTCCCTTGTGTTTGTATGACTTGTAGAGGCTTGTGATCAGTGTGGATGATTGTCTCATTTCCCATAATGTAATGTTTCCATTGATGACATGCTTGTACAATGGAATACGTTTCCTTATTATAGGTGGGGTATTTTCGAACAGTATCTGAGAGTGTCTCACTATGGTATGCTACTGGATGACCGTGTTGAGTGAGAATTGCGCCTACAACATAGTCAGATGCATCAGTCTCAATATTGAACGGTTGTTGCAGATCGGGTAAGGAGAGTAGTGGAGCTTAGCACAAGCAATGTTTCAGATCATCAAATGCTCGTTGTTGTGCCTTCCCCCATGCGAAATTTTCCATGCCACCGCCCTTGGTCACTTGGCTAAGGGCCCATGAAATATGGGAGAATCCCAACACGAACTGTCAGTAGAAGTTGGCAAGTCCCAAGAAGCTCTGAAGCTCAGTTAGTGTGCTCGAGGCTGGGAAACCATGGATGACTTGGATCTTAGATGGATCCACATGTACTCCATGCTCATCAACAATGTAGCCCAAGTATTGGACCATGTTCATGCCAAAGGAGTATTTTTCCATGTTGGCATATACCTTGTGCTATCGTAGAGTGCTCAAAACCTATTGAATATATTGCATGTGCTTCTCCCAACTTCTAATGAAGATGAGGATATCATCCAGATATACCACCACAAAAGAGTTGGTGAACGGTCCCAATGCATCATCCATCAATGTAACACAACCATGATGGGGCATAATTTTTTTTGCTTTTCTTAAAGGAAAAATTCTCCATTCATGGTTTCTAATTTGGAAAGTCGGGGAACCAGTCCGACCTCCCGGTCAAGGATCTCTGATTTTGAAGCCAAACAACTCTCTGAGACCCTAATGGTATCGCTCTGTAATTAAACGCAAACCCTTTTGACTTCTAGGTGGAGGTCTAATGGTACCCACGACCTTCCCTTCACGCTTGGGGAATCTGTAAGTTTGGGCGCTAGCCCATTTTCTGATAAGCCCCTCCTTGAGGTGAACTTGGGCGATAACCTCACGCCAACACACAATTGCGGGCATGACCAAAGGAGGTTTGAAACCAAACTACCTTTCGACCCTCAATTCTCCTCGAGCCTCCACGTGTCCTTTCTTCAAAACCGTGGTTTGGATTGCAGCCTGCCCTCAACTTTTTAAAGTTCATGCATCTCCGATCCCCGCAATGCTACAGGACTGTCGATATCACGATCTTGACGATGCCTCTGAACTGACGGCTTAGATCTATCCCTTTCAAAGCTACGGATAAGATCTGACCTCTTTCAAATCAACGACTGTGATTTGTTTTGGAATTCTGGACTTTGGAATGCTCAAGTATTAAACTTTCCTTTATTCCATACATCAATCTTCCAGAGTCGATGATTTGTGGACACCTGTCCTTCTCAATCAGCGGCTCTGCCTCTTCTTCAGGGGTTTGACCTTTCAGCTAGATCAACGGTCCTGCGGCCCTCTTCTCCATCAATGGTCGAGATCTCCTTCGGGTCTCTGGACTTATGAGATCTCCAATCTCAAACTTCACCCTTTTTTCAATGGATTTTATCCGAAGGTTATAATCCACTAATGCGTGTCCACTTGATCTGACGATTAATGATTACTTCGGGTCTTTACCAGGAGTCCACATATTTACGCCACATCTCCTCTAGATCTGACAACTATGAATTACTTCGGTACTTTACCCGAAGCTCACGGATCTATGCCACATCTATTCTGAACTTCGACGGCTGGGATTCACTTCGAGCGATCCGACGCCTGAGATTTACTTCGGACGATCTGATGATTCAGATTCACTTCGGCTGATCAGACGATTGAGATTTTACTTCGGATTTTCGGCTCTCTGGGCTTTAGAAATCTCAAGTCTCAAACCTTGGTAATTTCTCTCTCCTTCGTGTGCGAAGCACTAAGGCTCATGCACCTTGCTCTAATCAGACGGTTGTTGGTCCTTTGCACTGTGATCCAACGACCACTGTCGCTCCTCCTCCTGCACTTCTAACTTGCTCCAACTTAGAATATTTTCTAAGTGCTCGAAGGATTCAACCTTCGATTTACTTCCTACGAGCCTTGATGTATGGGTCTCGACTTCCGCTTCCCTCTTGGGCTTACGAACTTGAAATAAGTTCGCCTCTTGGACCTCATCTACGCTTCTGAAAAGTGCTAGTCTCTTCTGAGCTTAGTCCTTAGGGAATTTTGAATTCCCACGTACTCTTTGCATTAATTTGCTCGCATTGGATCGACGATCCATGACCTTCCTCGATCTGCTTTCACCCAGATACAACGGATTTCCGCCATGTGTCCCTTTGGATCTGACGATCCAGGTTCACTTCAAGACTTTGGTGTTCGAGTGATCCGAACGCTCTAACAATCTGTCCTCCTGGAGTACATTCTTCTAGAGTCAAAGATAGTGCACCATGCGTCCTTCCCGATCAACGGTCATGG
This sequence comes from Picea engelmannii, assembly GCA_009831015.1. NCBI lineage: Eukaryota > Viridiplantae > Streptophyta > Pinopsida > Pinales > Pinaceae > Picea > Picea engelmannii. The sequence goes on along the minus strand of WSFP011529160.1, from coordinate 3,332 downwards.
TTTACTTCGGGATTTCGACAATCATGAGTTTCTACCTTTCCACACTCACTTTCTCCCAAAAGGCTTTCACCCGGAGTTAATGATCTATCGACGTGTGTCTCCCACGAATCGACGGCTACAAATCACTTCAGGGCTTTGTGCTTTGAGAGTTTAAAAGTACTCACCAACGCAAATCTCCGAAGTGCAATCCTCCCAGAGTATCAGATCTTCGGACACACATCCCCTACTATCAATGGTCAGGATGAACTCTGACACTTCGGTCTTCGAGAGTTCTCGCCTCTAGCCACAAGCTTTCCTACACAATGACTTTTCTCCGAAGTGGTAGATATTCTGATACTTGTCCTCGGAGATCGACGACTCATGTGAACTCCAACCTCCGGGCCTTCGGGAGGTTGACTCATTCCTCAACTGAAATCTCTCGGAGTTAGTCAGCGTCGGGCTGACTACCTCAGAGATCTAACGGTCGGGATGGCTCCTGGGCATCCTTAGATCTAAGGCCTAGATTAACTTCAGGACTTTGGGGATTTTACCTCCCTTACGATGAACTTTCTCAATTCTACGAACTCGCGAAGTCCGAAGGAGTCAAGGGGTTAACTCCCACGCTCCTTCCCGTATCCAATGGTCACAACGGACCTTGGCTCTTCCCCAACAGATCTCGTTCGTTCGTCTTCCAAACAAAGGAACCTTCCCTTTTGATACTTCAATCTCGCTATTCTCCCTGAGCTTTGTTAGCTCTGAAAGGATTAAGAGCTTTGCGCTCTTTCTCCTGAACTTAACACTTAGAAGGGTCTTCTACACAACTCTTGCGCTCCTTCATCAAGCCTAGAACTTAAGTGGTTCTCGGTCTCTGCTTGCCTCACAGAGAGCCTGTGCATATCTGCACTACCTCTCTTGATCTTAACAAACTACGTCCTTCAAGGGACTCAGAACAACTAGGAGGGTTGACATGCATACATGAAACTATGCCCACGGCCGACGAACTCGCAATTCGAGGCTTTGGCTTAAGCCACCACAAGACGCAAGCATTTACGAGTATAAAAACACGTCCAATTCATACAATTTCCTACTTGCCTAATTACACAGTCAAGAAGACACAAAAATGGTACAGTATAAATCATTAAGCAAACATATCCATCCGTACAACATTCATAGGATATCCAACTTTAATTCATAGTACCACTTAAATACACAAGATATGTGATTACTTATCTATTACAGGTGGTAGCCAATTAACTGACTGTGGGTGTTTGTCCTTCCACCTGACCATAGGCTCAAAGGCATTCATTCTTAGCACTCTGGCCACCCTCGTGCCAAGCCATGATATCACCAGGGAACTCTCACGGTTCTCAAGGATTATTTCTTTGTTTCAGCTTCTGCTCGGGTTCTGTTCTTTGCAACTTTCAAAGATTTCTTTCTCTTTCATGGCCCTGGGCGAGGTTTATCAGATGCTCACTCGGAATCAAGCTCGCGGCCTTCTATTCATCATCCCCTGGAGATCTACCTGCATTCTCCTTACTGATTTTTATTATATCTTTTCCCCATGATGGTTCTCGACCCATCTCATTCCTTCTATTAGAAGGGAACTCAGGTCATCTTGGTCTGTCATACCTAGTGGTACTTTGGGTTGACATTATGCAGTTAGATCATGCTCCCATTCATGGGAGTGGTTGATAATTCAACCACTAGTCCTTTCTTCATTAACTAGTTTCTCTCCTTGGGATCCAAAGGAGATTTGTTATCCCCATCAATGGAAATCTAGGGTTATTTGATATAATGAACCCTCTCTTATAGTTTTCACATTCTTTCCTCTAGTGATATCATGGCCAGTACTTTCAAGGCTTCAACCCCACAGTCAGTTTTTGGAAACTCAAACAATAATAGATTTGCACTGTCCACATGCCTTAGCATGGTAATCCTAGTTTATGATTAATTACAAGCCGGGGGAAACATGGTGTTACAATTCCCTCCCCTTTAAAGAAACACCGTCCTCGGTGTTCTTTCTCAGAAACACCTGTCATGCCTTTCTCATTCAGCCACTTCATAAGTCTTGATCTTTCTTTCTCGATCAGGTCTTGTTTTAGACCCTTAATATCCGTCACCTGCTTTCAATAATTCTTGGACAACAAGAATATTAATCTTGTATAAAAATTTCTAGGATTTTTTTCTTTTTAATCTTAGCACAACAATTATTTGCGCAGTTTGTGGATTTGTATCCACATGGTTGTTTTGTTATCTAGACTCATTGTTTTTCCTTGACATACCCATTGGGTGCATGATCTCAATCAATAGTTTACAAGAACTATCAAGGTTCCATCTTCCTTGCAGTCACCCATCCTCCAGGCCCAGGCTCAGGCATCCCCTTCTCTGCTATACACTCCCCCGGCTGATCCATCTTGCCTTGCCAAGGTTTTCTCACACAGGAAGAACTAGCCATTGCATGCATGATCCCAATCAATAGTTTACAAGAACTATTAAGGTCTCCTCTTCCTTGCGGTCACTCACCTTCCAGACCCAGGCTCAGACATCCCCTTCTCTGCTATACAGTTCCTCGGGTGATCAATCTTGCCTTGCCAAGGTTTTCTTGCACAGGAAGAATTCTAGAGACTCTAACGAGTCTTACAGTCGAGGCATCCCTTAGACTTTCTCTGTCGAGGAGTCCCTCCGGATTGTGTTACCTCAACACAACATATTCTAGGCGATCATGGCTTACCACGGGGTTCTCATGGCTCAGCAGTAGCCATTTTTCATGCTTTTATAGCCTAACATGTTAGAATATATATGATGGTGTGCTCGTTTTACCACGACGATACCCTCGTCTCCCAACCACAGGCTGAAGCCTCCCTCCGAGCACCTTAACCTTGACCTGAGAATTCCTTCGGAAGCAAACCCTAGGCTAGATAGCCAAACAAGGAACAGCGCATCTCTCCCCAAGGATAGCGCATCACAAAAAGATAATCAGATAGTCCAAACCCTAGACAAGAGATATCCAAGCCAAATACTGAAACTTGCTGCTGCTGCAGCTGCACCTGCAACCCTCCTCCAAACCTGCGCACCAGCTACACCTGCAGTGCGCACCAACTGGGAAAACTGCAGTCCTAAGATGTGACAAATGAGAAACCTGCCAGTTTACTGGGGCCGACTTCTCCTTCTGGGTAGGTGTATGTTCAGTATATTATTATTAATTCTGGACGACTTCTTCTCTTGGAGGCTAATAGCCTAATATAAATTATATTCTTGAGCCGACAAGGCTTCTAGGGTTATTAGCCAATTCATTAGGGTTTCTCTTGCTTCCTGGAGTCTTCTATTCTCGTCAGGTTCACATGTAGAGGTAA
>WSFP011529151.1:0-12132 GCA_009831015.1 Picea engelmannii | reverse complement strand
AAAGACAGTTGGAATCTAAATCAGTCTCTGTCAAAATCAAATGTAGGGAGACAACAAGAGCACGTTCATATTTTAACAATAACACAGAGAGTTAATGGTCTTCCGAGAATTCTATCAACCACAGGAAAAAACACGTTTTGAAAAAGACACAACAGTGAGCCACACAGTCTTAGTTATTACTCCAAGTCTTGGACGATACCAATGATCAACACTCGAGGAGAGAAAAGGTAGGCAGACTAAAATAACAAAGTGCATATGATGCATTTAACACTTACAGAGGAGAGGATAAGTTTAATTGAACAATGGTAGTTATTAAAATAAAACACAAAGATATAACATCTCTATCCAAGTACTTAAGATCTGAACAACCTGACAACAACACCAGTGAGGATGCACACATCCTTTTGACATAACACCAAGATACAACTTGTATCAATCCACAACCATACATGAATATATTAATGTTATGGCCACCCAAGACTGGATCTTTGGATACTTCGGTGAAAATAAAGTAAGAATGGGCCAACGACCATGACTCAGGGTTTGAAGAAAAAACACATCAACTATTGGCAATCCCTCTGCGACTAGGTAACGATTACAATCGTGACCATGAGGGAAATAAATAACCGACGGTAATACATAGAACGAAACCCTCCATCATCAACACAGACCAATATGTACCACCATTCACTTATTATTCCATAGAGACCCATCATGATACTAAAATTCCCAAGAAACTAATCAATATGAAATTTAAAATACCAAATTCTTTTGCTTGTAGTCCCAAACATTTTACAGTCATCACAGAGAGCTATAAGACACATCTAAACAATCAAAAATCTCAAGAGAACACAAAATACAAGCATCATTGAGCCATCATTTGTTCATACAACATAGAATACCTCATGGATGGAGAGAAAAATAATCATACCTGTGGAAAAATGCTTAAATGGTGATTTGGCCAAGCCTTCTTTCTTCCAAGAGCTTGAAAATGAGGAGCTTCACAACCAACAGAGAGAAAAATGCAACAATGCAAAAATGCTAGTGTGACAACCGATGGGGGGAGTATGGAGTGAGGTGTAGTAAATGCACGTCTCTTCCATCACATGACCTATTCAATTCAAAGTATGAGACAGACCAACAATCATTACATTAACCAATCAATTAAACCATGTATTCAATTCCAAACCATTGTGAAATCTGCGACGATATCCATTGCATAGTGCGCCACCCAATATCATTTACACGTTAACCCTTGCCATAACTCCATGCCATAATACATATTTAAATGCTATATGTGCCCCATTCAAATCTAATGAAATTCTCATAGCCCATTAACCAACAATAGCATAATAGTTAGGACTAACACTAATATCCTTTAACTTTTCCATTCAAATTTGCATATAATCCTTTATCGTAGCTCAAACATATAATTTCTTTCCTTTTAGGATTTTGCTTTATAAGTTTTTTTCTTGTTTTGATCATGATACCATTAAACTATCTCTTGCATATATGTGGCTAGGTAATTGATCATAAGCATTAGTGACATGGTTAAATCATAGAAACTATAAATAATATGCTCCTTATAACCATAAAAATGTTTTGGATTGCAAAAAACATTCCACAAAATGCATCCTCCACCTATTACCATGTCAAAAATGAAACCAAGACTACATTGTCAATCATGCAGGACTATGTAGGAAGCATAAAAAATAACAACTAAACATGTATAATATGTCTATCCTTGTGCCTCTAGTCTACAAGGGGTCCCCACCTACTAGTATTATATTATTAGCATAGTTAAATAATAGGGCCTTAGAAATACTTTGTGGGCAGAATTCATCGTTATGATTTTAATCATCAACAAACTGGCGACTCCACAGGGAAATCTGTTTCCAACAGATTAAGAACTCAGAATGTCTGGTTTCATAGACCAAGCAACATTAGATCAAGGAGATATAAATCAAAATGATTATGCAACAGGGGAAAGTGAGAGGATTTAATGGAAAAATGACTAGGAATTTGGGTGGAAAGTATTGAGTATGAGGGTGTTTATCCCTGTAATCATAATCATTCAACTAAAAATTGTTCTTGACTTTCAGGAAAAAACTTGCTCTTTTGAATCTTGAAATGGATGAAGAAAAGGAAAGTAGAAGCGGGATAAAACCAACTATCTCATAAAACAACAATAAAAGTAGATACTATTTTCAATGATGCCATCAAGGGGAACATTATGACAATTGTGTAATCTTGATTGTTATTGACTAACAATACTTTGCAGAAGCGTCGTTGTGGCAAAATTGATCCAACATTTTATTTTTGACAAAAATTGAAGTCAAAAGAACAAAAGCAAGAAATGTCATAACAAAAATGAAACAACAAAATTGAAATAAGAAGAAATGAAATGATAGAAAATGAAAAAGCAGAAATGGAAAACTACTAATGTGAAAGCAGAAAAAAAAAACTACTATAATACAGAAACAATCCAAACATCGTTAAACTCTTCAAGTTGGTTCCACGTAAAGTTTTAAGTGGGAACCGTTAGTGCCGTAGGAAAACAATCGCTCATGTAATTCCTTTAGAATATAAGAATTGGCACCTAGGAAAAAACGATCTTAAAAGGACCCAATCATAATTTTTTGAACTTTGAATGTCTTCCTCTATCAACATGAGCTGAATCCCACACCAATACCTTCTCATTGACTTTAAATTTGACAAATTTGACACCCTTGTTGAAATATTTTTTAATAGTCTGTTGTCTTCTCTTTCTATTACCCAAGGAAAACATCCTTTGCTCCTCTAAATCCAGGAGTGCATTCATTCTTTGAGAAACATAAAAATAATTTAATTCTTCGACCTGTAGCATTAATCTTAAGGAGGAAAGTTCCAAATCAGTAGGAAGAATAACTTATTGACCATAAACAATATGGGAAGGATTGCAACCAGTGCTCACCTTGGTAGTAGTTCGATTTGCCCAAAGGGCGTAAGTGAGGAGAGTGTGCCATTGACGAGGCTTATCTTTGATGAGCCTTTTGGTGAGTCTTACCAGATTCGTATTGGTAGAATCGGCCTGCCCATTTCCTTGGGGGTAATAAGATGATGAGGTAAAATGTTTAACCCCCAACTTAGCTAAAAAATGGGCCAACTTAGTAGAAATAAAAGCGGGATCATTGTCTATAATAATTTCGAAAGGAAGACCAAATCTGGAAAAAATATTATTTTCAAAGAAAGAAATCACCTTCTCATTTGTCAAATGTTTAAGTGGGCCAACTTCAGCCCATTTTGTAAAATAGTATGTGGCTTTCAAGACAAATACTTTTATTCTTGAAGATGAAGAATTAATATGATCAATAAATTCCAAACCAATTTTGAAAAAGGAAAGTTCAGGAGGACAGGTTGTAATGACATGGTTGAAAGGCATTCTTTCCCAACAAATTTATGGCACTTGTCACAAGATATTGAAAAAACATAAGAATCATGAAAGATTGAAGGCCAATAGTATCCTTTTATGATAATCTTAAAATCAATGGTTTTATCATAAAAATGACCTCGTACATGAATAACAGAATTTGAAGAACCATGAGTTTCTGGCAATAATTTTTGTGCTTCCTCATTGTTTACACAACGAAGCAACATACCGTTGACACATCTTCTAAACAAGAAGTCTCCTATAATGATGTATCTAGAAGATTCAAGACATAGCCTTCTTCTTTGAAGAGTGTCTAAGTTATATGGACATATTTGATTTTTCAAATAGTAAACCAAATTTTTATACTAAGGATGTTCATATATAGGAAGGATTTGATTATCAATGTATAACAATGCTGATAGAGAACTATCATGTTCATCAATTTCTTCACTAGTTTCAGAATGTTGAGCTAAGTGAATGGCTAAGTCACGTCCCTTGATGGTGTTAGAAGTCATGATAGTTAAATCATCCTCCTGGATCTTGGCCAGCCAATGTGCAAGCTTCCCTGAAAGATAATTCTGTGAGAGAAATAACTTGATAGCAGGTAAAGAGACTTTTACCAACGTGTGCTTACCTAAGATGAAGTGGAGAAATTTTTCAATAGCTTTAACAAGAGAGAAAGCGTGTTTTTCAATAAAATAATATTTAAACTCATCATCAGACATGCTTTGACTCATGCAAGACACTAGTTTTTTGTTACCTTGGTCATCACCTTGCATAAGGATAGAAAAAACTACTTCCTCTCTGGCATTAGTATATAACATAAAATCGTTTTCAAAATCCATCTTCGCCAAAACTGGTGCGAAATTGATTGCTTTCTTGATCCATACACAATCATTTTTGACATCATCTATCCAAGAAAAGGAATGATCTTGCTTAATCATATTATGAATTGGCTTGACCATTACAACAAAATCAGGAACAAACCTATGGACAAAGTTAATAACACTCATAAAAGCTTGAACCTCCTTCTTGGAAGTGGGAGTAGGAATATTTAGGATAGCAACAATCCTTTCAGGATCAATGCTTTTTCTTGAATCAGAGGCAATGTGTCCAAGGATATTTCCCTTGGTAATGCCGAAAATAGACTTAGAAGTATTTAGAGAAATTCTGAATTTCCTACATTGCATGAGAACTCTTTTAAGATGACCAAAACGATATGATCACTTTTTAGAGTACACAGTTAAGTCATCAAGATAGATCTGGATAATCTTGTTGATCAAATTGTCAAAATCTATTTTCACAGCCCTTTTAAAAGTGGCACCTGCATTAGACAAGCCAAAAGGCATACGTTCATAAGCAAAAGTGCCCCAATGAGTAATAAAAGTGGTTTTATATTTATCTTCCATTTTTACCTTGATTTGATTGTAACCAGAAAAACTGTCAAGTAAGGACATCATCTGTGACCTTGCAACTTGGTACAAAATCATTTCCATACTAGGGAGAGGAAAGTAGTGTTTTATAATTTTCCGATTCAATGCACAAAAATATATGAAAATTTTGACTTGACTAGTTGTTTTCCGAATGGGAACCAGATTGGAAACCCACTCAGAATACTTCACTGGGAAAATGATCCCATCCTTCAAGAGTTTTTACAACTCCTTTTGAATAGTTGGTTCCAGTGCAGGGTTTATGGGTCTTTGTTTTTTCCTAACTGGTTTTATTCCCTCCTTTATAGGAATGGCATATTGTATAAGAGAAGGATAAAACCCACGAAGATCCTCATAAGATCAAGAAAAAACATTTTGAAATTCACCAAGCAGCCTAACAGACTTCAATTTTTCTTCAACAAAACATTGGGCACTTATTTTAACATTCTTTGGAGACTCAGGTGTTCCAATGTTCAAGGAAATGGTTTCAACCACTTTCCTTTTCGACTCCTCTTCTTTATGTTTCTCTTTGTTTCCTACATCACTCGATGAAAATGACATTTCTAGAGGAGTCAAGCCTTTAGGAATCTTGTTATCTTCCATTGATATAATTTCCTTAGGCTTATAAGGTTAGTTTTGAATGAAAGAAAATATGCTCTCATCACCAGGGAAGACCTTCCATGACTCTATATTGTCAGGGATGTGTGGATGATACATATATTGAAAGGTACAATCAATAATTTGTGGCAAAAGTTGTCGAGTAGGAGAGGCTGCAAAAAAAACTAACCGGTCAACCATTGAGTTCAATTCCCTTTTAACATGAGTGATGTTGAAAGATAGTAATTTCAAGATAACTGCCCAAACATTTTAGGTGTAGCGTTTCATTAAATTGTTTCTAGGAGGGTGTATCTTACGTACAAGGTTTACAACAAGTTTGGAATCCCCAAAAAACTGTAAGGTGAACACAACCCATATTATAAGCATTCTCAATACCTAACAATAATGCTTCAAATTTAGTGACATTGTTTATGCAAGCAAACTCTAACCTATAGGAAAAGTTATGAATTTTACCCATAGGAGAGAACAAGATAATACCGGCTCTATTTCCTTCAATGGAGCATGAACCATCAAAGTGCATATGCCACATCCCGTCATATAAGATGATTTGTCCCAAGGTAGTGTTGTCCTCATCGACAAAGATGGAATAAACTCTTAAGTCTTCCTCGACATAATTCACATTAGGCCATGGGAAACTTTCTATGTAAGGTGAAATTCTCCCCTCTTAGGACTATGATGTTTTTACCATTCTGAGGAACAAATAAGTGTGCCCCATCGAGAGAGAGGTATCCACCCATCAAAGATTTCCAATATCTTCCCAATATGCTCGAGTAGTTACTCACTGACATATCAATTACCTGAATATTAAGGGTTTTCCTTATTTCAGGGTGCACACACAAAACCAAGGTCACGTCCTTGATTTCACCTATGGTTGTTTGTTGTAGACTATTATAAGAGAGCATGCTTCTGGTTTTTTCATTTGTACATGATAAGCCTAGATCTTCCATAGTAATCTTTGAAATTACACTTGGGACCGAACCTCCATCAATGAGGCATCAATGGGCAATCTTATCCATAATATTTACAGAAATATAAAACATGTATTTTTTTACAGGGTGTCTAAATTTATGTACACCTACTTTATTTACAGACGAATCCTCTTCATCTATCTCTTTAGAGAGGTTGTCTACAACATAAGATTTTCATTCCATGAAATATTTTAGATGCTTCTGTTGTTCAGAGATGACAACCATGTCCAGGAGGGTTGCATCTGCTTTGATGTTGGCCAACTGATTTAGAATGTTGTATTTGGAAGAGGGCAGAGGGGAGGTAGTAATTTCAGGAGCCTTAGGAACCTGAATAGTAGCAGCTGATGAAGATGAGCTTGGGATAGAAGAAGTGCAGGGAGGATCATATGTTATTTTAGGAGCATAGGATTTATTCCTAGTATTTATGATCATGACATCTTCTGGCTCTACAAAGTCTAGGACAAAAATAGTAGTTTCAGGTCTTTTACCAAATATTTTATCTCTAGCACTCTTCTTTACCTCACATGTACTTTCCTCATGGTGTTCTTCGCAAAAGTTACACCAACTATGAGGCATGATAGCTTTAGGCTGAAAATTATTTTCATTTGGATTTCTAAAGGGTGGTGAAGAAGAAGATGAAGCTTCGGGGGTAAGAGAGGGGAAATTTGCTTTATGATCATATGTTATCATTCGATTATTCATGTATTGTAAAAGCTATAAGAGGGCAGACATGTCTGTCTGTTTAACTGAGTCTCCCTTAGGAAGACCCGTTCTTTCATTATATTCTTCATACTCTAAACAATTGTGCAGAGCGGAACCAAGGTTATCAATGGCCTTTTCCTCAAGCCTATGACTATAGGGGGAAGGTAATGCATTATAATAATGCATGAAAGAGGCTTGTTTATGAGGGCGAATGAGTTCATGGATTTGGTTGTATAATTTGGTGAAATGCAAGTTGAAGGACTTGATAGTCTCACCATCCTTATAAACAATGTTATTGTACTCCCGTAACTTCTCGGCTGGGATTTTGGAGTTCCCATAGGTAGATTTGAACCAATAGACTAACTCCTCCCAAGTAGATAAACTCTTAGGAGGGAGATCAAATAAATCAGCCACATCCTTCCCTTCAAGGGAATTCACAAATAAACACATACGAGTATCTTTGTCATTGGCTCCTATGTTGTGACAGGCATTAGAAAATGCCACCAAGTGTTCATTTGTAGTGACAGTGTTATTCCCTAAAAACCTAGGGAGATTCCCTTTGAATTTAGGAAGTGGACGAGTAGCAGGTGCTAGGTTAAGAGGGGAGGAAACATGCCACAGGGTAGTTGTAGCATATTTTTCAAACTGAAAAAGCCCAAACTTTTTAATGACTTTGGTGAGGTTTGTGGTAGATTGGACAGGGACTTGGTGACTATATAAGATACCAATCAATGACGAAGCTAAAGAAGCACCTCCAGTGCCACCAGATCCACCCCTAGGTTCCATCTTTTGAATGATAGGTAAGGGGGAGAAATACGAACTAGATGAATCATACAAATTTCTCCTTAGAGAACTTTGTTGGGTTGACAACACAACGTTCCTTCTTCCGATTTCAACAATAGGATTAATTTTCGATGATAAACCTCTTCTTCTCCTAGAAAAATGAGGGTTTAAGGACATGAAAAGAAGATCACAACTGAAGGAAAAGAAAGCTATGGCATATTCCTAGGCTATCTTTGCCTATCTCCCCAATGTTCTTGGGAACTTATGTCTTGTTCAATCGCTTCCCATGAGCGATTAAGCCCAACCCGGGTATTAGTGGTATCTAAAATGGTATTAACCAAGCTTAAAGAAATGTTGGTCTGATCTTGAAGACCGAGCTCAATATTGGACTGCCTTGCAACAAGTACACTCATTAAGAAATGAAGCAGTCAATGAATCAATATCAGAAATGTAAATATATTCAATGATAATCAAGCATAAAAATCAACCAGAGAGATATGGAAGATCTCCCTAGTATGGTCACCAAATAAATGTTGAGGAAAATATATGAAATAATATTACTCAAGCATTTTCAGATCTTGCTTAGCTAAGCAAAGATAGATGGGAATATCACCCTATGTTTATAGCCTCAAATGTTTTTTCCTAATCCACAAGTATTAGTTACAAGGTCTTAGGCTGATTTTTTATAAATAAAATATTTCTGTAAAATTCAACAGTTTTATATAATTTTCTCTAACTATAACCGATGCAAAAGTAAATATGGAGACAAAATAAAAAATACCAAGTCACATATTAAAACAGATGAGACATAATAACAATCGCTTATTTCATTCCAAAAAATAAAAATAATTGTTCTCTTTACAGAAATCCATGAGAGAGTTTGGACCAAATTCAAACTTAGATTTCCCCGATGAAAACCATCCAAAATGACTTCTGACAGAAAGTAAAAAACTGAACTTTAAAATGTGGATCAACTTGCCATAGATTGCTGCCCACTCGACTCTACACAATATCCTTTATCAGTCATGAAATTTAATTCATAAACATACAAGTCTACACATACTATCAAAGATAGATCAACACCTCTGAAAACAAGTGTCTGAATGATGTAATTCATCCTTGAATCTTGTTGTGTACAATAGGACCTTGCTGTCATAAAAGAGAATTAGGATTTTAATGAATTAAAGAATGAATGAAAACTAAACTATCTCAATAAAACTCAAGAGTAGACCTTAGTATTATTTCTCCTTCTATTCTCCACTTGTTCTTCCTTCTCTTTTTTCCTTTAAGCAATCAAAATTAGTTGAAGTAGTTCAACTACCTCTTTTAGTTATGTTAACTACCACTCAAATAAATTTTAGTTTAGGGGAAGAATTAATATAATAATAATAAGGGTCTTTAATAAATAATAACTAGTAGGTGAGACCCCTTGTGACTCCCTTTAGTTTCTTAACAAGAATAAACATAACTATTCAATCAATCAAATACATCCCTCCTTGTGGCTCCCATCATCATTCTCATAATTTGAAAATTAAATATCAATGATATATTAAACCATATCCAAAAATATAATATCCAAAATCTCCAAAAATAGTATGCGGTCCAAAACTTCAACAACCAACTGTTCTCAACAATCAATAATAAAATATACTTAAAAACCATATTTGCCACTTTGGGAGACAATTTTCCCTTTGTTACTGTTGTCTCCCTTTGAATTTTCTGAATTATCCTTAGGCTATGTGGAGCCTTTAGGCTTGATCTCACTGATAAAATGAGAGCATTCATCTCTCAAGTGCATGCTTGATGAAATAGATTTGGCTGAATCACTTGAGGGAGAAGAGGGGGAAACAACATCTTTTACTTTATCATGTGTGTGGTGGGATTTGGTTTTGAGTCTCTTGCTTTCATGGGAAGACTGTACAGGTGAGTGTGTAGGGGAAACTTGGACATTTGGGTTAACCAGTGGAGAAGGAGCAGGTAGAGACAAATTGGGCTAGCCACAATGTTGGGAGACTGCTGGGTGAAAAATCTCTTGCCATCTTTCATTCTCAGGAACTTTTGGCTACAATGAAACATGAGGGAAGACAGGGATACCAGGGACATGCTGGAGTTGGAAGAGAGGACTTTCTTGTTGGCAATTTCAGTTAAAAGAAAGCAAATTAGCGAATACTTGTCATTGATGGCAAGTACAGTTTTGGTTGTAGTGATGACAATAGGAATGAATAGCAGCGCAACAACAATAATCGGGAGGAGAAGAGTCAGTAACCGTAGGATCTCATACAAATTTCCCGAAAGAATGAGGGTCGTCAGATCTGTAAAATCTACGAGAGAGATAACCCAAAGGAGTAAATCGGGGATCGGGACTTTGAAATGTCCTGTTCACTTGTCAATGAAAACCCTGAAATCGCGAGACGCGATTTCGCGATTTGATCGCAGCCGTTAAATCAAGCAGGGATCTGGACCGTTGATTTGTATGGACACGTGGCAGCCAGGAGGCCTCATCGGAAAATCAGAGTTTTCGTGGTCATGGAACTCTTGTATATTGGAATCGCGATCCGCGATTTCCCGATAGGAGGTTTGAACCGTCCATTTGTGAGAACACGTGGCAGGAGATCCGGACGAGTCAATATTCGACGTTTTGGAGTTCTCGGTGATGAGAGACTCACAACCACAGGAATCGCGATATCCCGATTCGCTATTTCCCAACGGAGGTAAGCACCTAGTGGGGTCCAAGTGACAGCGTAGAGGACAGGTGGCATCGGAGTTTCGGGGATCGGGATTTGATATGTCAAGAACACAATGCATCAAGAACTCCGCAATCGCGAAATGCGATTTCGCGAAGTGATCACAGCCGTTGGATAAGAATGAATCTGATCCGTAGATCATAGCCCTGTTCGGAGTTTCAGGGTTCAGGTTTTGGTATTGACAAGAACTTTGAACATCAAACATCGCGAAATTGTGATACGCGATTTCCCGATAAGAGGTATAGGCTGTGGGCCACCCATGAGTTAATGCAGGATAGGTGTAAGGAGTACAGAGGATGTCGGGAATCGGCATATTGCAAGTCCAGGGGGTGAATGCACTTATCATTATAAACCCCGAAACCCCGATGAGAGGTATGGTGGCGGTCACATGATAGATGGTCACATGGACCATTGTGTAGCCAGAAGGGGCTAAGGTTCGGGAAAAGATCACATCAGGGATCGGAGAATCGGGGGTTCCGAGTACAAGTGCATATCGACAATGAGAATTATGAATTCGCGATGAGTGAAATCCTGATGGGATCTGAACCGTTGGATCAAACATTGATCGGAGGGTTGTTGTTCTTACTCACACATTAACGCCTCAGTTGTAAATCCGTTAAGCGAAACCGATTGAGAATGATGAATTGGTTAGCGTTTCAGTTGCCAAGACAGATTTCATTGGATTTCCCATTGGAAGGGGAAGTGGAATCGTTAAAGAAAGTTGTATAAAAGAAAATGAAGTAGACCGAATTTGGTTGATCGTTCTGAATGAAAAATGTGTAAACAGTAAGAAAAAGAAGATGAGCAGAGGAATAGCAACAAGTTTAATTAATGTGCAGAATGAAATGAAACAAATATATGAAGCAGAGGAGAACGATAGAGTAGAGCTGAAGCAGAGCAGAATGATAAGAGCAGAGCTGAAGCAGAGCAGAATGATAGAGCAAGCAACAAAAGACAAGATTTACAGAACAAAGTAAGATTGGTATGAACTGATTTATCTGTAAAGTTGAATGTTTATTTAATTATTAATAAACCAGGGTGGCAGGGTGGTGCTAGGGAGAACAGGTGTTCTCTGTTATGCGGGTTGTATCCTATGTAACTGGAAGTTGGTGCTTCCATCTAGTTGGTGCTGGAATAATCAGGAAGTTGGTCCTTCCATCCAGTTGGTGCTGGAATAACCAGGGAGTTGGTGCTTCCTTCTAGTGGGTGCTAGAGAAAACAGAGAGTTGGTGCTCTCAACAAGTTGTAGCTTGTAAAACAGAGGTAACAGCCTCACATTGAGTTGGTGCTCAATTGTAAATGATGTACAGAACTGCAAAAGACTGCCTATCATTTGAAGAAGAAGAGGTTTTCTCCCTTTATGGGTTTCCTCGTGAAAATCTGTCTCTGTGTGTATTTTATGTGTGACTGATGATCTTTACTCTTACTGTCCATATGCTGTATGTTGGTAGATGACACATGAAGAAATCTTAATAATT
>WSFP011529147.1:0-12132 GCA_009831015.1 Picea engelmannii | reverse complement strand
TCTCTTACTCCACAAAGCGTCTTCCCGTGAGGGCTTTCACCATAAGGGGACCACTTTGGAGTTCATCCATATTTACTTCTTATCAACCATGACAAAACAATAATGAGTCATATTTACATCAAACACTATTGGGTCCATTACCCTAAACTTTGTGCTACAGGTCTTTCTTCAAGGGTTGACATCAATGACAACCAACCTTAATCAACATATATTAATTTAACCCATTTTCCCTAAACTTGCTATTGGTATATGAACCTTGTAATTTATGATTGAGTGTTCCCAAAGCCAATCATTGAATACATGTAAGAGGATGGGTGTGAGTGGTCACATCCCAAAGTTATTGGGCACATGGGGGTTGAGTACAATTATCTTGGAGAAGTGTGTGAATCAAACAAGTAAGCCAAAGAGAGGAAATTCGTATGGGCAGCTACATCAGTTTTACACAATGAATTTGTGTGCATGAGGAGCAAAGAGAGAGCAAGGAAGAGAGCTTAGAGCTAGTGCATCCATGGAGGGAGAATTCTAGAGCATGTTAGAGCGTATCTGGAGCATTTTGGAGTTGAAGATTGAAGAGCTAGGTTGTTAGGCCTGAAGAGTGAACTCTAGAGTGAGTTGCACTAAAACAACAAGTGTTTGATGTTGTTGCTGGTAGTTTTTCGTAGCAGTGAATTCCCTTGAGTTCCCAACTAAGAGATTACTAGCTACTTGTGCCAGAGAGACCTTAATAAATAAATGGAACACCCGAGGGACTAAGATCAATGAAGGGGTACATTCCTTGGGTTGGGCAGGTCAAGAGGAATAGAGTTGGTGGAAAATAAAGATAGTTGTAGGAAGATACCTGTGGGTTGTGAGTAGACAATGGAAGACCACAATTTTTGTGGATTACTAGCTTCAACTCGGGGGTAACTGGTTTTTGATATTTGGAACAATCAGTCTATGGTTGGGTGGAACGTTCGTTCTAAACAGTTGGTTGCACAAATGTTCTCATAAGATAAGTGTTTTATCTTGTTGTTGTATTATATTGTGTGTTTAATTGTTGTTCTTTGCTCTGAGTACAAGAACATATTTATATGCTGCTATAATGGTGTTCATTAGTTACATTTCACATATGTTTTAGAATGTTGTAGATGCATGTAAATGATAGTAACAATTATCAGTTAAATCTAGTTTAAATTTGTAGCTGAAAGCTCCGGGAAATTAATTAGTCGGCGTAATTTTTTTGTTTTTATGAGTATTCCACATCGTAATGTCCCTGGGTCGGGTTGGGACAGTACATCGGGTTGGGACAGTACATCGACCCAGGGACATTATAGTATGGAATACTGATGAAAACAAAAATTTCTGCTAACTAATTCATTTCCTGTAGCTTTTAGCTACGAATTTAAACCAGATTTAACTGCTAATTGTTACTATCATTTACATGCATCTACAACATTCTAAAACAAACATGAAATGAAACTAATGAACACCATTATAGAAACATATAAATATATTCTCATACTCATATAAAACACAACAATTAAACACATAATTAAATACAACAACACGATAAAACACTTATCTTATGAGAATGTTTGTGCAACCGACTACTTGGGACAAACGTTCCACCCAACCATAAACTGATTGTTCCAAATCTCAACAACCATTCACCCCCGAGTTGAGGCTAGTAATCCAAAAAAGAGGGTGGTCTCCCACTGTCCACTCATAGCTCATAAAACTCTCAGCCCACTGGTATTTTCCTACAACTATCCTGATTTTTCTCCAACTCTCTTCCTCTTGACTTGCCCAACTCAAGAAATGTACCCCTTCATTGATCTTATTCCTTATAGTGCCCCATTCATTTATTAGGGTATCTTTGGCACATATAGCTAGGAATATCTTAGTTGGGAACTCAAGGGAATTCACTGCTAGGAAAAACTACTAGCAACAACAACAAACACTTGTTATGTTAGTACAACACACTCAGAAGTTCACTCTTTAGGCCTGACAACCTGGCTCTTCAATCTCCAGCTCCAAAACGCTCTAGATACGCTCCAACATGCTCTAGAATTTGCCCTCCATGGATGCACTAGCTCTAAGCTCTCTTCTTGATCCTCATGTACATAAACTCATTGTGTAAAATTGATGTAGCTACCCATGCAAATTTCCTCTCTTTGGCTTACTTGCTTGACTCACACACTTCTGCAAGTTGATTGCACTCAACCCCCATGTGCCCAATAAATTAAGGATGTGACCAGTCGTACCCACCCTCTTACATGTATTCAATGATTGTCTTTGAGAACACTCAATCAGAAATTAGAAGGTTCATATACCAATAACAAATTTAGAAAAAATGGAACATGGGTAATTCCCCCTTGGACCCCCTCTTATGAATTCTCTTAGAGCCTCCCTTCTCTTGTGGATTAATTCATTCCCCATATTTGTCCATGTCCCCTTAGCAACTGGCATCACATTTTATTATTAACATTAAGAAATACAATTTACATATTACATCACTTTGACCATAGCCACATTATATCTACATAAACATTAATTAAACTGGGGATTATGGTGGGGATATTACATTCCCCCTCCCCTACAATCATGTGTCGTCCTTAGTGCACACTATGTCGATATACACATATGCAAATTTACATCACAATACTTAGAAATAAAATTATACAATTTTACAACTCCAACAACAGTTCTAACCATAATCTCATGTTCCTCTCAACTCGCTAACCCAAGGAATGCACCATTCATTCCTCAGAGCTAACCCAAAGGATGTACCATCCGTTTATCAAGGCTAAGCCAAGGAATAATCCATTATTTTATCAGGGTCCCCAGCGTAGTTGTCTAGGACTCCGAGATGTGGTTCCAGAACTCTAGCGACCCAAAATGGAGTCTTGCATTTTGTTTTCTTCAAAATTGTCAAAAACTTACGTGTATTCTTTCCGCATGTTTTCTTCATGCTCCCATGTAGCATATTCAGGACCGTAATAGGTCCATTGAACCTTTACCAACCCTATGGCCTTGTTCCTGAGCACTTTGAATTTCTAGTCCAGGATGCGTATTGGTTCCACCCGGAAATCCCCTTCGTGCTCCACCTGGATCACATTCCAATCAATTACATGGTTAGGGTCAGGCACATATTTATTTAATAATGACACATGGAATACATTATGCATTCTCATGGATGAAAGTAATGCTAGATTGTATGCAACTGACCCAATCTTTTCTAAGATTTCAAAAGGTCCACAATATCTTCCTGCCAACTTTGGACAACTTCCTAATATTAGCGAACTTATTTTCAACTTCACTTTTAAAAACACATGCTCACCCACTTTGAAATATATAAACACTCTATTCTTGTCTACGTAGCTTTTCTAACTATCTTGGGAAACCTTTAAATTTTGCTTTATCCTTTCCATTTTCTCTTCCAATTCCTTCAACAAAACTGGCTCAACAATTGCTCTATCTATTGGAGTATCCCAACTTACTGGTGTGTTACACTTTCTGCCATACAATGCTTCAAATGGACTCATTTTTAATGAGGCCCGATGCCCATTGTTGTAGACAAATTCAACCAAATGAATATAATCTTTCATACTTTGATGTTTGGTCCACCACATGCATTTTGAGCATGTCCTTTATTATCCTATTAGTCCTATTTGTTTGTCCATCTGACTCTATTGAGATTTAGATTTGTCCCAAATCCTTTGAACAAACCCTTCCAAAAATTTGAAGTAAACTTTGGATCTCTGTCTGAAAATATTTCCTTAGGCACTCCATGTAGCATGACAACTTCTTTCATGCAAATTTATGCATTATTGGTTGCCTTGTGTGTTGTCTTCACCATAATAAAAAGTGTTGCCTTGGTTAATTTATCCACCACCACCATGATGGAATCATGCTTCTTCATTGTTCTCAGTAGCTTTGTAATAAAATCAACTATAACTACTTATCACTTCCATTCCAGAATGGGCAATGGTTGTAACATTCCAACTAGATGCCTATGCTTTGTCTTTACCTTCTGGCATTCTAGACATCTGGCTATGTAATTAGCCACTTCTTAATTCATTCTTGGCCAAAAATATTGGCTCCTTACAGCTGCAATTGTCTTCTGATATCCTGGGTGCCCAACATATAACACAATATGCATTTCCTTCATAACTGCATTTTTTAACTCAATGGAATTTGGCACATATACTTTTCCTTTATACATGAGAACTCCATCTTCTTTGAACTCATAATAATTAAATTTTTGCTGAAAATTACCTTGATGTAATGTCTCTTTTATTTCTAGATATTGTTGATCTGAATTTATTGTTGCAATAATCTTATCTTTTAGATCAATCGTGAACATACTAATGGCTGCAACATGCACTTCATGAGCTCTCCTACTAAGTGCATCAACCACTTGATTTCCCTTGCCTTTCATGTGCTTAATCTCAAAGTCACGTTCACTTAGAAATTCAAGACATCTAGTTTGTCTGGCATTTAGTGTTGGTTGTGCAAACAATTGTTTCAAACCACATTGGTATATCCTTAGCTCAAATTTCTTACCCATGAGGTATTGTCTCCACATTTTTAATGCATGCATAATTGTTGCTAATTCCAAGTCATGTGTAGCATAATTCTTCTCATGCTTTTTTAATTGTTTGGACTCATAGCATACCACATGACCCTTTTGACCGAGGACTCCACCAAGGCCATCCTTCCATGCACTAGTGCACACAATGAAATCTTCATCCGGATCTGCAATCTTCAATATTAGTGCACTTGTCAGTATTTCCTTCAACTACTGAAAACTCTCTTCACACTTGGGGGTTCATTCGAACTTCACTCCCTTATGTTGCAAAAAAGTGATTGGACTTGCAATCTTTGATAACCCTTTTATGAATCTTTGGTTATAACTGACAAGACCCATGAATGATCTAATATCTATCACATTCTTTAGCACCGACCATCCTCTAATGGCCTCTATATTTTTAGGATCCACTGTTATCCCCTCTACTAAAATGATATGATCCAAGTAATGAATCTTCATTTGATAAAATATGTAGTTACTCAACTGAGCATACAATCTATGCTCTCTTAAAACTTATAACACCATTCTTAAATGTTGTTCATGCTCCTCTTCCGACGTAGAGTAGACAAGTATATCATCTAGGAACACAATCATAAACTTATTCAGATACTCCCTAAACACTCCATTCATTAGAGACATAAAAAAAAGTCAGGGCATTTGATAGTCCAAATGGCACTACCATGAATTCAAAATACCCATATATTGTCCTGAATGTTGTCTTGCTGATTTCTTCTTCCTTTATCCTTACTTGATGATATCTTTAACTCAAGTCAAACTTGGAAAAGATTCTTGCACCTTTCATCGAATCAAACAAATCATCAATTCTCGGCAAAGGATATTTGTTTTTTATGGTGGCCTTATTCAGCGGTTTGAAATCAATACACAACCTTAAGGTTCCATCTTTCTTCTTCACAAAAAGAATCGAGGCTACCCAACTTGATACACTTGGGTGTATATACCCCTTCTTTAACAATTCTTCAAGCTGCATCTGTAACTCTTTCAAATATGGTGTGCCCATTCTATATGGTGTCTTGGACACTGGGGTAGCTCCTAACACCAAATCAGTAGATAAATCAATGTCTCTCTTCGGTGGCAATCCTGGGATTTCCTTAAAAACATCTTCAAAATCCATTAACACTAGATGGTCTTCAATGCTTGTCACTTTATCTTTGGTTGCATATTCCATATGGGTTGCAAGAATCTGACATCCCTTTCTAAATCTCTTTCTCAACTACATAGCTGAAATCTCTCTAACAACTACAACTCTTGGAATGCCTTGAACCTTGCCTTGCTTCCCTTGGGTTCATATGATTTCCTAGTTGGCATGGATTGGTTGGAAACACACCAATCCATGCCAACTAGGCAAAAAATACCAATCCATGCCAACTAGGCAATCATATGAACCTGATGGTATGATGTTTACATCTACCTTTGTGTTGAGTCTATTCATCTCTATCGGTGTAATTCCCTTCCTAGGGCTTCATAGTTAAACTTTGAAGTTGTAATCTGGTTGCCAATCTAATTTCATGAAGCCTGAAATTTAAGTTCTTTCACTTTGTTTTTAACAAGTCAATAAAACCCTAATCAATTACACGACAACAATTTCATGAATACAAAGTGAAATTTAATTCAAGCAAAGATAATTTATAATTTACCTCTTGAAGAAGAAGGTTGTCATAGTTGTTGTTGTCTAGTTTCTCTTGTTGTTGAGTGCCTTTTGTTGTTGAAACTGAAATTGCCTGAAATTGTTTCCTCCCAATCAGCTAGGAATAGAGCCTCTCTGGTTCCCTAGCTCCGGGAAATCAGATTTCCTAGCCCCCAAGCCCAAAATCCCAGCAACCCAGTCCACTAGTAAAAACCCCCAAAGAAATTATGCCTCCTTCCCCCTTTTCCTCTCCGGTTTCTCCTTCTCCTCCTAATGAAAATCTCCCCCTCTCCAAGTCCAACCCCTCTCTTCCTTATCCTCCTCTCTTGAATCCTTCCCCCCATTAATTTCCCATCTGCCTTATCTTTTGTCATTAATTCTTTACCTAACTTTAATAAAATAAAATAATAATTGTTTTGATTGTTGCATTACTGAATTTAAAAGATAAATATAAAATTTCATTAACACATTAATTAATTGAATTAATTTAAACTAAATTAATCATAGTAATTAAATTGAATTAATTGGGTGTTACATACACTCACCCTTCAAGAAACTTCATCTCAAAGTTATAGTAACTTACAATACAAGGATAACAATAACATGATTCATACATCTCAATCAGATACACGCATCATCAACTTAAACATTCATAAATACTACTATATATGTGCAAGGCATGTATGCATAGTTAATACATGCATGACTCGTGCGTGTACTAATGACAATAATGATCACATCTAATGCAATTCCTGTAAGCTTCCAGTCCAGCGAACAATGTTATTCATTTCATAAAGAAAAGTAAACCATTTAAAATATTTGCATAATCCTTCCATTATAATAATTTAACACAAACAACATTCACTTAGATAATTGTAGTTTAGTTAAGCAATTTTTTTTAACAAAAGGAAATCAAGTAGTTATGTTATAAGATTAAAACTCCACACACTCTCAACTACTTCTAATCATCATATCTCCCTAACCTACTTCCATCTTCCATCTCTATCCTTCCTCTACTAGAATATCTTGGAGCGACAACTATATTGACCTAACTCCAGATAGAACTCGTAAGCGGAAGTGTCAACTACCTTGACCAAGCTTCCCTAGCATGAAATTGGCGATCATCATCACACGTATAGGGGAGCATGATCTAACACCATCCTCCCATGACTCTAGGTTTCAAAGTGTACACGGTGGGAAATGCCTCCACCCCTCCTGATAGAACTAGGGTCAACACACTATCATGGACCATATAGTGGAACTATGTTGCTGGGATTTTGTCATCGTATATTCAGTTTTAGGCAGTCTCGTTACCTGAAAAACCTGCACTTGCCCACATATCATAGCAATGCATTTGAACCAACATAATTTCACATACAAATATTCATACCATACTATTTCTTGGTTGATGTTCACGACATTGACCCTTTATTATCATTATCCTTTGGCTATTTCATAGTCCATTAACCTGCAGATTAGTTTATAACACAAACTCATACATATCCATACATTATTATCATGTAAGTGCATTTAATCATATCATTAACTCGGTATCCACGTACCAACATCTTTAAATTTCAAAATTTTCAAGTCAGAATTAGGTTGCATAATATCCTTTATAATTCAAATAATGATAAACATTGATAGTATTTACATTCACATAGGGCCATATGTCTAAAATTTTAAGTGTGTCATTAATAGTTTCACAGTTAATAAGCAAATAAGATACGATTAGGCCATAAGTAATTATAGTTGTCTTAGTCAAAATGTGGCATTACATACACCCAACCTTTGGGAAACATAGTCCTGAGGTGGTAAAAAAAGTGAGGGATGATCTCATTGTAAGGTCTCTGCATCCTCCCAAGTAGCAGATCATGGGCTATACTTGTTCCACTGGAACTTAACTTAGTCTACAAGACGATTCCTGAGTTGTTGAATCTTACGGCCCAATATGCGTAATGGTTCAACCATGATGGTTCCTGCGTTTGTGACCTGCAATTCCTTCCAATTTAGTTTGTGAGATTCGTCAGCAACATAATAACGTAGAACATATACATGAAAAACATTATGAGTTTTATGCAAGTGGGATGGCAGTACGAGGCGATAGGCAACATGTCCAAGTCTCTCTTGCATTTTAAAGGATCCTATAAATCGAGGCAACAACTTTGTCCCTTTCCCAAACCAAATGGTACTCTTATTAGGCCTGATACAAGTGAAAACCTGATCTCCAACTTTGTAACTTCGATCAGTCCTATGTGCATCAACATAACTTTTATGTCTATCCTGTGCCTCCTTTAATCGTTGACTAATCTGAATCACCTGTTCCTCCATCTCTTGAATCAGTTATGACCCTACTGTCACTCGGTCTTCTAACCTTTCCCAACTCAACGATGTCCTGCATGGCCTTCCATACAGAGATTCATAGGGCAACATTCCAATGGAGTTGTGAAAACTGTTATTGTGGATGAACTCTACCAAAGGTAGGTACTTCTCCCAATGGGTTTGATTATCCATAACATACATCCGAAGCATATCTTTCGTAACCTAATTTACTCTCTTAGTTTTCCCATCCGTTTCGGGATGATACATTGTGCTCAAGTTCAATCGAGTCCCCAACGTTGACTGCAAACTTGTCCAAAACCTAGAGGTAAACCAAGAGTCCCTATCTGAAATGATCTTCTTGGGTAACCCATGCAGACAAATGAATTCACTTATAAAAACATGTGCCACATCAGTGACATCATAAGTGTCTCTAACTGGAATAAAATGAGCACTCTTGGTCAACTTATCAACTATCATAAGAAAGGCATTGTGTCTGTGTGATGTGAGTGGCAACCCCACAACAAAATCCATAGAAATGACTTCCCACTTGGACATAGGAACATCATGCAATTGTAGGAGACCTACCGGATGGTGATGATCAACTTTCACTTGCTGACACTCAAGGCTCTTGGTGACGAAATGGACTACATCACACTTCATGCCTACCCAAAAGAAAAGCTTATTCATGACTGCGTACATTTTCTTCACACCCTGATGCATAGAATAAACTACTCTATGGGATTCCTTGAGTATGATGCTTCGAATATCCCCACCCTCGGGGATGTACATCCTTCCTTGATATCTTAACAATCCAGCTTCCTCAAGGCTATATCCTTCATACTTTGGCTCTAACTGCCTCCCACTCTAAAGGGTTGAACTAACCTTTAAACACCAACCATCTCCAAGAAGTTTCCCTAACACTTGCTCCCTCATATTAACTTTTAAGGGAATCAAGGAGAAGATACGTGGTCTTCTGCTCAGGGCATCCACGACCACATTCTCCTTTCCCTTCATATAAGAAATTCCAAAATCGTACTCACTCATAAACTCACTCCATCGCCTTTTGAGATCCCTTTGAGTGAAGAGATGCTTTGAGATTTCATGGTTTGTTTTGAGCTCAAAGCTTCGTCCCACTAGATAATGCCTCCAAAGCTTCAGAGCTAACATTACAGTTTCCAACTCTAAATCATGAGTAGCATATAGCTCCTCATGTTGCTTCAACTTTCTTGACGCATACGCTATCACTCTCCCATCTTGCATTAACATGACCCCTAATCCTTTCTTTGAGGCATCCGTGCAGTCTGTGAAGTTTTTTTCCATTCCCAACACTCATAGAATTGACACACTGGTTAGTAACATCTTAAGCTTGATGATTGCAATATCACATTCCTCTGTCCATTCATACCTAACCCCCTCGCGCTGCAAGGTGGTGATGGGTTTCTTTATCTTAGAGAACCCTTCCACAAACCTTCAAAAATAACCAACTATGCCCATGAAGCTTCTCACCTCATGAGCATTTTTTGGCATTGGCCAATCCATAATGGCCTTCACCTTTTCCGCGTTCACATAAATTCCCTCACCGGAAATGATATGACCTAAATAGTGAATCTCTTTCTGGAAGAAAGAACACTTCGACAACTTGCCATACAACTTGTTCTCTCTAAGGCAGGACAACACCACTCACAAGTGTTCCTCATGTTCTCTTTTGTTCTTGGAGTAGATGGGTCAAACAACTTGTCCTCTTGCTCTCGTCTGTTTTCAGGTTTCCTACTTTTGTTTACTCCTAGTTTTATGGGTCAAACATTGCTAAGACATGAAGTTCCTTTTAAGAGCATGGTTTCCCTCTATGGGCAAGCATGTTTTGTTTTGATTACCTTCTTACCTAGTAAGGGCAGGCTTAGACTCTAGAACTCTACGTCTTTCTCTCTAAACATCTCTTTCTTAGTTCACCTCTATTCTCTTGATTGTACTATCACTGTATTTTAATGGAGTAACTTGAGAATTCACGAATTTTTTTTTAAAATAATTTGAATAAATGATTCTTTCTAATTCTTTTCATTCCTATTTTTTATTTATTGTAGATATGGTTGTCTCCAATTGTTTTTTTGGCTATGTAATGAGGTGTTTAAGAGTTTAAAATTATTTTTGAAATGTGATATAGCTATAAGGGAATGAGATTTCCATGAACAAATATGCACCATGGCCCCGTTCCTTTTATTTTGTCAATAATAATAATTTATAGTTTAATACTCTATGCATATTATTCCTAAACTTTTCAATATTTTCACTCTATCCATTTTATTCCTACAACTTTTCAATATTTCCATAATATAAGCTTTTGTAATTATTATGCATATTATTTCTAAACATATTCCATATTTACATAGTTGTAAGTTTTTCTCATTAAAACAAAATTTTCAATTTTTCAATAATTTCACTCTATCCATTTTATTCCTACAACCAATATTTCCATGGTATAAGCTTTTGTGATTACTATGTATATTAATTCTACGCATATTCAATATTTCGATAGTTGTAAGTTTTTCTCACTAAGACAAATTTTTCAATGTAGAATGTAGACTGAAGTTTTTTGGGAATTTTCTCCCGGTATAATCTTATGTAATCGATTTTTGACATGTAGTCTATTTTGTTTGATGTCCCATTTTGTTATCAGTGTTTGTGTTTGTTGTATCATTGGAATACGAACATTTATGAAATTAAAGCAATAGAAATATTTTCATCAAGTTGTTTTGTGGATTTTTTTTCCATTATAATCATATATGTAATTTGTGCACAACAGGAAGTGTCTTTATTAATTTTCATAATTTATTAATATAAAATAACTATAATTTTATATTCATATTTCCATAACATTGATAATTAAATCCAAAAAGATAATAAAATATTTATAATATCATTTGTTAAAAATTATTTTAACAATAATATTTTATTGTATTTAATACAAACAACAATATTATAAAAATTCATTAAAATAAAATAATTGTAATTGTATATTTACATTTCAAGATGATAAAACATTTACTATAATTAAATTATTTTTTAACAATAATATTTTATTATACTTATCTACACTAAATTTAAAAGGCATTACTACATAGACCTAACCACTATACAATGATGATTATTTAAAAAATATATATATAATATTTTATTACTATAACTCCAAAAAAAAACATATTTTTATTTATAAAAAAATAGCATATTTCCATTTATAATGTGGAACAAGGAATATATATATATATATATATATATATATATATATATATATAGATTAAATGATTAATTTTTTCTAATAAAAATGATATCATTTATAAGAAAGTGACAACTAAATTATATTTTTAGTTAAATTATAAATCTTATTTGTTTCAAGTAGTTTAAATGTTCTATGTTTTTAGCTTTTTTTTAAGGATAATTGCTCAAAATCTTGTGAAAAAAATTGTTGAATGTGTATATTGAAATGGTTATTTCTCTATAATGTAATGCCCTAAAATTTTAAATACAATTTAAATAACAAAAAACATTATAATTTGATTCCAATAAAAAAACAAAAACAAGTTAGACAATGCCTATTTGT
>WSFP011529144.1:0-12132 GCA_009831015.1 Picea engelmannii | reverse complement strand
AAGAAACATGAATGGTGTAAATAGAAGATATGGAAATAATCATGGATTTGTCAACAGAAGTTATAATTCATTTTCCCCATTGATGGACAAAAATATTGTATGCTACAAATGTAATTATCTTGGTCACAAAGCACGAGATTGCAGATATATGAATGAATATGTCCCTATGCCAACCATAGTATGGAGAAGGAAAGAGATTCCAAACAATGAATATTGTCGAATAGCATTGACCGTTGAAGAATGTAAAGAAGAAGATGAATGGTATGTTATCCCCCACTTTTAGGGATAACTAGGAGATCATGTCTCAGGGCCCACAGGTCCTAGACATGGAGTACCGAGAGCAGGATTGACTTTAGCATAGGAGGGCCCACCTTTTCTTTCTTCCAACGCCTTTATCTTGTCAGCAACAGCATCCATCACCATCGGCTTGGTCTTGTGTCAGAGATGGTTCTTGCTCCATGAGGTACTTAGTCCGGGTATCATGGTATGTGTCACTTTGATCATCAAAACCCTTGAATATGTGAATTTGATTCCTTTTGTTTTTAACAAATGCTTGGATCTTACACTTTCCCACTTGACCATGTCTGGGGGGATTAACAGGATGCCCTAGTAAGCCTGTGTTTGTAGGTTTTGGTTTTCCACTGGGGGGGATTTCTGAAAATTCATCGTTCGCTCCCGTCACAACACCATTTGTTTTCATCTTATTTCCTGCTCACATATCCCATTCCACTTGTCCAGGCACTGGGTTGACCTGTTTTTAGGATTGCACCTTATCTCATGGGAAGAAGGGGCTAAAGGCCCAGAAGGTAAAAGCAAGTTGGTAAAAGATAAAATCCTAAGAATAAAACCTCGAGATGCTTCACCCAAGGATCATCGAGAAATCAATAAAAGGCTTCTCGAAAAGAAACAAGAGGGACTTGGAAAAGTAATAAACAAGACCTAACCAGAGGATAGGGGGTCTTATCATGATCTAGTCTATTAGGTCCATGGGTACCTAGCAGTATGACATTACCACCGGCTGGTTACCACGCCAGGGTAGTGACTCTTGGTTGCATGGCCAAGGGAAAGGGGGTCTCATCACGAGCCAACCTTCTCATTTATGTGAAAGTACTTGTGGGTAACGTTGTCACCACTAGTCACCACACCAGGGCAATGTCCCCTAATTATCTCTTGAATAAAAAAGCAATAAAGAATAAAAGGCATGAATGGGATTGGAAAAAATTGCATCCAGGACAGGTACAACTCGCCTTCAACAAAGGCACCCATAGGTAAATCTTTGCATCCTCTTCCCTCACTGCACCCACCTGCTTAGACATCCTTTGACTGCATCACTAACTTACATGGCTTGGATGAGGTCTCTTTCGAAAACTTTCCCCTTCCAGTGGACACTAACCCAATAGGATGCCCTGTCATTTTCTCCAAACTTGTATTGCGGGCTTGTGTAATGTCTTTGAGATTTTGACTTATGTATTAGGGATTTTGTGCATGTGTTTAATAATATTGATAATGAGATGTGATTGACATTTCTATCATCCATGTGACTGATGAGCCCATGAAGGGCATAGCTGTTGATGTGCAGGGTCATGCTCGATGGACAAGTACCATTTTGGATCGGTACACATGGGGAGATGATCAGATCGGACCTCCATGGGGTTGAAGAGCCCATCATATGGATGTTGAGATCCCATCAAGGGGCAGAGATAGGACAAATATGGATCAGGGGCTTTGCACCAGAGAAGAGGAGGACATTCCACCAGAGGCACCTTGGCAGAGCTTGACCTAGGGGGATTGGCCCTTTTTTAGTGGAACGTTGGCCTTGGAAGGCCTAGGACATCATCCATGATGATCATAATGTCATCCAACCTTATGGACATCTTGGGAGGTAGATTTGGGAGCGTTGGCACGTGTGGCAGGTTGGAGAATCCCAAGGAGGGCTAACGTTTTTCTCAAAGATGCTGCATTTTCCCTAGAAGGGGATAACATCTCCCTGAAAAGGGAATGATGTCTCTCTTTAGCTTGATTAGGTTTTAATTTAGAACATTTAATGTAAAATAGTGTGATTTTAGTATTTTGGCCTTGTCGGCCTTTTTCATGACCTAAAATGTAAAATTAGGTCAGGGTATTGTATAAATTAAGGGTTTTCACCTTCATTTTTTCATGATCTCTCACTCACTTATTAGTGAGGTCTGAAATTTGCGCTATACTTGGGTTATTTGGCTGAAATTGTGAGGCACACTTGTTGAAGGAAGATTTTCTTGGCATATTTTGGCATTTCTCTTGGTGGAAGGTGTTACAACTAGGGTTTGCTATGCTTTTCTTGGTGATATGTAAGTAATTTTTTGCAAAACTTCTTGATTGAATGGTTGTATTGTTATTTCTTGCATATATTGTTAT
This sequence comes from Picea engelmannii, assembly GCA_009831015.1. Classification (NCBI taxonomy): domain Eukaryota; kingdom Viridiplantae; phylum Streptophyta; class Pinopsida; order Pinales; family Pinaceae; genus Picea; species Picea engelmannii. The sequence goes on along the minus strand of WSFP011529144.1, from coordinate 9,738 downwards.
AAATTTGATGAATAAACCCTAGGTGACAAGAACACATCAATGGTCCTTGTCTCATGTCCCCATTAAGAGATTTTTCAGCCATTGTTTGAAGAGGGAAGAGCCTAGCCGTAGCTACACTCTTCTTTTCTCTTCATTTGCTAGCCATTTTTATTTTCAAGCTAAGAAGAAGGAGACACATCAAAGCCTAGTTCTTCTACACTTTGGGCCAATTTTTCTAGGGTTTGTTGGTAAAGCCTTGCTATAGCAACACTTTGCTTTTCAAACCCTCTTGTCTTAGTTTTATGCTATTTTTCTCAACCAGTCGTCATTGCCATTGAGTTAAGGAAGGAGGAGAGAGCACCGAGGGCTAGTTCCCCTACACCAAGGTTAGCCTCTCTCCCCTAGGGTTTTGACTTTGAGGCCTTGCTCTAGCAACACCTCAAAGCTTCACCTTCTAGTCCTTAGCCGTACTATCTTTTTGATCCTTTAGCTCCCGTGTCCTCTACTTTTGACTCCATTAACCCTAAGGCACTAATCTAAATACCTTTTATCTTGAGTGAACTTGATCACAACAACTCTCAAAATTTCGAATCAAACCCTAACTACTAACCCTAGATTATAAACTAACCCTACTAACCTATTGTTGTCATCATCCCTTGCTATAATATCATTTGTGCAGCTAACATTTCTCTTATAAGAAATTGAATGGTGGTTTAAAGGCATTAATTGAATGAAGTGTTGATTGTTGCATTGAATGCCACATTTTCTCAGCATTTATTGAAGAAGTGACATTATATATCATTGTTATTTTATAAACATTGAATTCGTCAATATTTATTATCCAATTTCTTATATGTGTATCAAATAGTCATTTATTCATATGAAGTACTAACCAAGTGAGCAAGCTTGCATGTATCAATTTCTTGTTGCTTTGTCTTAGGCAGGTGCATCTCTCTTTTTGGTTATACTTTATTATTGGTTGTTATCCGGACTATCTACTTGGTGGTGACTTGTGAGGGGGGAAACTTATCTTTATCTAATAATCCTTTGCCTTCCTCAAAACCCCAGGTCACCAGGGACATCTCCCCTGGGCCTTACCTCCCTAAACAGAAAGAACCATCCCATTGAGGTGACATTGGGTGGGATTTGGTTCCAGTTTGCCTCTTCCTCTCTAACCTTTTATCTCTACTACAAACTGTGTGATAACACGGTACATAGACAATGGATGTTCTTCACACATGACCGAGGATCAAGACAAATTCATCAGCTTGAAGAGAAAGGGTGGCAATGTTGCATTTGGAGATGACTCATCTGCCAAAATAATTGGAAAAGGTGTAGTAGAGCTTGGAAGCAAAAATGTAAAAGAAAATAATGTCCTATTGGTTGAAGACTTGAAGCATAATCTACTCAGTGTTAGTAAAATGTGTGATCAAGGATATAATCTCATGTTTGACTCACAAAGATGCAAAATCAAAGAAGAAGGTTCAGAAAGATTGGTTGCAACTGCAACAAGAAGACCAAGTAACATATACGTCCTAAATCCACGAAAAATCTCCAAGGAAGAAATAGACCATAAAAATGAAGTGTTATTAAGTGATATATGTTCAAGGAGAGCAGCCCCAAAGAAGAGAGTTACCTTTTGCCATTAAACTCAGGGGGAACATCTCTACTCTTTGCCATTGATGTCAAAGGGGGAGAGAAATTCAGATCATGATGACAGGGGGAGCATGAGTGTTGCCATCAATGACAAAGGGGGAGATTGTTGGAAGATTGGATGTTGTCATTGATGTCAACCCTAGTCATTGGTTTTGGACCGCAAGATTGATGAAGGTATTTGGACATGAAGGACAGTGCACATGCAGAAAAAACACCCATGGATGGATAGTATACATCATGTTGTTTCCTATGGTAGGTGGCACGTCACATGGATCCTCATGGTTGAAGAGAAATGAATTTTTGAAGATGACAAAGTGAATTGAAGAAGGAAGTACAGGTCGGCCCTGAAGATAATTAAAGAAAAGAATTGCAAAATAAGAAAGTGTCAGGCCGACCCTAATGTTAAAATGAAGTGGCATAAAGGGTATAAATACATATCATTATACATTCATTTTAAATACACACAAGTCGAATTTCAGAGGAAATCTGAAGTAAAGAAGGATGGATTTCAAGGGAGGATGAAGTCTTTTGGTGATGTGTTCTAAGATATGTTATTTACAGGTCATCTTCCCATTTTTTCTATAACTTGTTTTATAGAAAGATTCAGATGGTGAAATTGGTATGGTATTGAGAAGACATATCTAGGTACCTGTGGTAAAAATTCCAGCTCTTTATTCACTATACTTTTGGAGATACGCTCTGTGGAAGATAGGGTTTTTGACTAGTCCTGAAGCTAGTCATAAACATGTGCTCCAGGTAAAACAGTCATAACTTCTTCATAGAGAATCCAAATGAAGTGAGACCAATCTCATTGGAAATAGTACAGGTTTTAGTTTCTTGTGTACAAATTTCAAAATCTGATGTTAAATATTGAGCATGGGGCATTCTGTACAAGTTCGCTCTCCTGAATAAACCATAATTAAATAAGGTCTACCATTCTCTCTATAACTTCCTTTTGGGGAGGATACAAGAAGTGAAAATTGGAGGAGTTTCAGATAATACATTGAGTTATATTATCTATAGGATCAAGGTATTCTAATAAGTGAAGAATTGCAGAAGTTGAATAAGTCTCAGGAAGCATTATCTGGTTCCATGTGATGGTTAGTTGATGATGATGATTTAATGTAAAGTTTTATTATCTCTCATATATTCTTGGGTGGAAGGAAGGGGAAAGGATGGAGAGGTCAACCTTCTCTTGATATTGTAGGATTGTATCTTCCTTTTGTAGGTTTATCTCTCCCTTTATATTTGGAAGTTGGAGCTACCTTTGGAAGTCATTACTTCCCTTGAAAAATAACTATTGATTATTTCTCATATATCGTGCATGGTGTATTGTGGTGTATTGGTGTAACTCTTATACTACTGTTCATTGCTCATTGGATATAATTGAATGGTTAAAGTATAATTTAAAAAAAAAAAAAAATTGTACTTGATACTAATTCACCCCCCTCTTAGTATCAACACAAACAACCTTCTTTCCTACTCATTTATTCTATTTATCTCTAGAGGAGTTTTTGTTGATTTTTGTAGGTTCATGAGGTATTCGCACTAGAGTCCAAGGTGCTAGGAATGTGGGAATTTTCATTGGCACCAGTTTTGACTTTCGTTTTAGTGAAATCAAACTAGAAATGAGGTTAGGTCCTCATGGGAAAGTTGATGGGATTTGTGGGTTTGTGTGGGCGTGCCACACCCATAAAGAGGATTAAAATATTCTAATTAATTGTTGAGTTTAGGAAGGGATCCTAAAATCACTCATTGGATTGTTATATAGAGAGATTTCATTGTGACATTATATCATCATTGTGGAAGAATGGATTTGGAATAAGTGAGTTTGAAATTGTGTCAAAGAGGATTGGTGATATCAACAAAGGGAAGTCTACAACGTGGTGAATCTGGCCCAAGAGAGAGGAGGGAAGAAGGTCGCACGTGTGAGTGAATTTTCCATACCATACGCGATTTGTAGGAGGACGAAGCGTGTACATACGTGGGTTGCAGAAGGACAAATAGCGTATAGGGTATAAGCAATTTGCAGTGGAGAAAACAACATATGTCCGCGGGTTTCCAATTGGTGAATCACGTATATGAGTTTTTGGGAAGGTACAGATCTGTACAGGACGACAAGTGACATCGGCAGGCCGTACAAGTGATCTACAAAAAATTATTGGGAAAAGGAGATTTCCAAAACATTGTTGAGGTTTGGTATTTTTATTTGTATGGTTATTGAAGGACAAGGTTGTCCTCATATTTGGTGACATTATATTAACTAAGAGGATTGGTTTTGTCCTCAATCTTGGTGACATTGAGAGGACTAGTTTCGTGTTCAGAATTGAAGGATTGAATAAAGTTATAGAACAAAATTATTGTGTCTCTTGTGTATTGATGATTAATATCTGATCTTGTTGTTTCTGCTACATATGTTTTGAGTCAATAAATTCAGTGTAAAGTTGTTCAGTGATAGATATATCACTAGGAAGCAATTTTTGGATATGAAATTAGTCACTTAGAGTTTCATGTGAAAATTGACATGGTATCAGAGCTTGAGATTTGAAGAGAAGGGGATCATCTTGAGACACTTTGGTGGCTATAACACTAGAAGAGTGTTGTACTTGTTCTTGTTTCGAGAAGGTCAATATGGTGAATACCTTGAAGCTTGAGTTTAGGTTGGAAGGGGAAACCAACTTTCGAGCTTGTAAGGAAAGGGTTCTCCTTATGTTGGAAGAGAATGACCTAAAGGAGTATGTTGAGGATGTGGTTCCTATCTTGACTGATCCGGTAGATTTGGCATTCCACAAGAAGAGGAAGTGAAGGCCAAACGAGTATTGCTAGAGTCCGTGAAGGACCACTTTATTCCTCACATTTCCGATATGTATGATACTTTGGTGGGTCTTTACCAAAAAAAGAATACTAGAAAGATGCTATACTTGAAGCATCAGCTTCAAATTGTCGGGATGGCCAGTGAAGGCACATTTTCCAGTTATCTTATGAATATTACTCAGATCCGAGATCAACTCATAGCTATTGGTGAGACAGTGTAGGATGTTGAGTTGGTGAATGTAGCATTGAGAGGTCTTCCTAGGTCATGGGAGTCATTTGTGCAAGGGATCTGTGCAGGAGGCAAGTTTCCATACTTTGATAGACTATGGACAAATTGCATCCAAGAGGAGACCCAGTTAGTATCCAGGGATGATATGGATGGTGTGGTAAAGAGTAGTAGTGATGAGAACCATGCCCTTGTAGCCCACACTAGGAAGGGAAGAAGGGGTTCTCCAGATAAAAGAGGTATGTCAGGGAGAAGGGCTTCTCCAGAGAGGGAAGCATCTCTAGAGTCGAGATGGAAGAAGGATATTATTAAGATCATATGTTTTGAGTGTCATGATTTTGGGCACTATGCTTCATAGTGTCCACACCAGAGGGGAAGAGGAAGAAGGCAACAGGAAACAACAACAGAGATTGATGAGGTTGCAGACATGTTCCATAGGGATATCTTGTTGGTCTCCATCCTTTTAGGTACTACTTCCAGCAGGGATAAATGGTTGGTGGATAGAAGAGCATCTTTCCATATGACATGTGCTAGAGAGTTTTTTTACACTCTCACAAAGAATGGATTAGACTTATGTGTGCAGCTTGGTACAGGAGCCAAGCATTGAGTACGAGGATCCAGTACAATATCATTTCAATTGGAGTTAGGAAAGATACTAAGGGTGTTGAATGTGTTGTGGGTGCCATAACTCAAGAGGAGTGTCCTATCAGTCTCGAAGATTGATAGAAAGGGATATCATGTATTGTTTCAAGATGGATAGGTGTTGCTTGTGCCCAAATGGTCTAGCTTCAAATCAACAGTGGTTCATGGAGTTAGGGAGGGAAACCTATATAGGCTAAGAGGCCATCCTATGAGTGTTGTGGCCAGTGGGAGCAGAGAGATAGATAAGGAGGAGCATGTATCTCCATGAGTGGTGAGGCAGGTGGCCCCACCAATAGTACCATCTCAGAGGGAGCCAACATTCAGAGGGAGTTATCCCTTGGGATCCAAGAGGGAGGAGAAACCTCCCAAAACTGTGCAAAGGATAGTGAACAAGGATAAAATGGCCCCAAGGGTTGTGTAGACTTAGAGGGAGTCAAGTTTCAGGAGGAGTATGCAGTCTCAAAGTGATCCTGATCTCAGGGAGAGTCAGTTGGATTAGAGGGAGAGATGGTCATCCAGAGGGAGTTCCCCCTTAGGCTCAAGTGGGAGAGAGACATCTTCCAGGAGTGACATACAAGTTTCATGTTTGAGGAGGTCAGACATGAGATTCAAAGGTAGGAGGCTTCTAGATCATGTGAGGCCTCCATGGAATATACACATGTCTCAGCAGGATTTTCTACAATGACAGAGGAGGCAACCAATCAGAAGGAATGGGGAGAAGGAGTTGATTCAGTCATATAGAGAGAAACCAGTAAGGCAAATTACACATTAAGATTTGCTTCAGTGACTAAGGATGTGGCCAGTCAAACAAAATATATAACAGGATGTGTTCCAGTGACCGAGGATGTGACCAATCAGACAGATGTTTCCTCAGTGACCGAGGATGTGGCCAATCAGACAAACTAGAAAACAGGTTGTCGTCTAGTGACTGAGGATGCAACCAGTCAAACAAATTGGACAATAAGAGAAACCAATCAGTCTAAGTGGAGTGAAACTATGGTAACAGATCTTATGGAGATCAAGTTCACAGACCCATTTGACACAGTGACAAAGGGAGTACCCATTTTGGACTATTGGAGTACATATGAGGTGGTAGATCCATATCTATATCTATTATGCGCAATAGTGGTGCATATATATGTTGGAGGATGGGATATATCCCTTGCTAAGAGGGAGTGTTTATTTTTGTAGCTTCGAGAGGTATTCCCACTAGAGGCCAAGGTGCCAAGCATGTGGGAATTTTCGTTGGCACCAGTTTTGACTTTCGTTTCAGTGAAATCAACCTAGAAATGACTAGGGCCTCATGGGAAAGTTGATGGGATTTGTGGGTTTGTGTGGGGGTGCCATGATCCAGGTGGATATCAGTGGCCACCCACCTTTTCCAACTGGCTCAAAACAGTTTTCTGGCAATTTTGGTAATTTACTATTTTTGGTAGTTTTTTGGGTCCTGAACTTCTGGAGCCATTTTGAGGCCCTAAACAACGTTTTTTTGGGAATCTATCGATCATAAAAACCATCAACATATTTTCTGCCAACAGTTGTAGTCCTCGGATAGATATTTCTAACGATGTATCATATGCGTCAAATGGAGATAGTATGCCAAAGTTACGACCCCGGGAAATTGATGTACCAATTTACCCCAATGGGGCCCAGATGACTTTTGGCGCTTCATCTCCTAGGGTTAGATTTTTGGATGTCTAGGGTTTTTGAAATTCCTGTTTATTGTAAAAAAGACTTCAGAGCCTCATTGTAACCATCTTCCTGCGAATGCGAGTAGCCGTCACATATCTTCTTAGAGATAAGCTACCACCATTCTAGTGAGTCTTTCACTTTGTATTTTTACAGTCTCTATACATTTCTTTCATTAATAGAAATCATGTATTATTGTATCTCTGTGTTTATGGTTGCATCTCTGATACATTTTTGTTATATTATTGGATATATGTGATATCTCTGTGCATTTCTTTATTATATCTTTGCTCTCATTTTGTGCTGAAAATAATTTGGATCAGTGGTATCAGAGCAGGCTGCTCTTGATCATTTTTCAGTGCATGTCCCTAACAAGGTCCGAGTATATCAAGTTGGGTCTCGAGCTTGTCTCTCTTGAAGACAATCGCTCTAGCATGCCTAAAAAACCCTCCATGGCGAAAGAAAATAAAAATGACAGAGCATATGATTCTATCAATTTGTTGCTTGAGCAAGCTCTCATGCGACATAGGGACGAAATGATGGAGAATTTTTCCCACATCCTTCAATGCCTGCCGATAGAAACAAGCACATATTCATCAAACAACCACTTTGGAATCGTCTCTCCTTTCAAGGTACAGGTTAATTTTGATATTCCTGTATTTGAAGGTCAGATAGATGCAGATGCCCTAGACAAATGGTTAAATCTATTAGAAGGTTATTTCTTTGTTCATAATTTTTCTGACAGGGAAAAGATCACCTTCACACTCCTTAAAGCTCTCCCCCATGTAAAACATTTGTGGGAAAATTACTGGGAGAAAATATCCCCAGAGGAGTCTAGAATATATAGGGTCGAGCCCACTTGGGATTTTTTTGTGGATGCGATAAAGGAACATTATTACCTTGTTGGAAACTATGAGTACCAATACATGAGATGGATCACACTGTGGCAAGAGAGGGGCCAAACAATTACGGAGTTCACTATTACCTTCCATACCTTGCACACCAAGTTGGGTATCAAATACTCTGAACGTCATTTGGTTCTAAAATACCTTGGGGCTCTACACAGATACATCCAAACTGAAATGGATCTTCTGCACATCTCATCACTCAGTGCTACTTATCGATATGTTGTTAAAATTGAGCAGGAATTTAAGCACCAGAACAAACGGGAGTTAGGGTCTGCAAATCTGCAACAACCAAAGTATGACAAAAATGGCCCTAACAAACAGTCTCCCGAAAACTAGTCCAAGACACAAGTAAAGAAGGGTCACGAGAAGACAAAGAAGGACACCGGAAAATGGTGTGATTTTCACAAAATCCCCTGGCACAACACCAATGAATGTCGCTCAAAATAGTCATTGGTAGCCGAGATCAAAGACAAAGATCTGAACCCTGATTCAGAATCTGATTATGAAAATACTGGTAAAAGACAGATCATCGACATAGAACCCATTGCTATTGTCATGACCGCAACAATTCAACCAAAAGAACCAACAGATCCTAAAGAGGGAGAGTGCATTTTTCATTCACAGATGTGGGTGAAGGGGACCCCACTTCATTTTATTATTGATAGTGGAAGCCAAAAGAACCTCATCTCAGCAGAGGTCGTCAAACAGTTGGGATTGTCGACAACACCACACCCACAACCATACAACATCGGGTGGCTTCGCTGAGGACGAGATCTTCGTGTCAGCCAATAGTGTCGATTGTCATGCGGCATCCATCCCTTCAAGTATGAGGTATTATGTGATGTTTCCCCATTGGATGTCTGTGATGTTCTCTTAGGCCAACCATATATGTGGAAGCACCATGTTGTTTATGAGTCTCGACCCCGTAGTTTCATTGTTACTTTGGGGGTCATCTCTATAGAATACCAGAGGTAGTTCCAACTATTGTCCCACCTAAATAGTGCCGCAAGGTAGTATCTCATACTACAAAATTCATCTTCTTCACAATCTGTTCAAAGGGTGAACAGAAGGATACTGCAACCACTACAGCCTCGGCCCAAGCACCTTCTATCCAACAGAACCAGGTCGACAAGATTGTAGCAAAGTGTAAAGATTCCTTCTGCACACAGGCACCTCATGTATCCAGACTCATTAAAAGGGTCCAACCCTTCCAGCCACATGTTCCTGACAACCTTCAACAAGATAAGCAGCACAAATTCCCCAACAAGGCAAGCAGCTCATCAAGATGCATATTCAACAAACGCTTTTCCCTCTCCCTCGGGCACTCAACGCAATGGAGACCACTGCTTCCTAAGGAGGGAGGATTGATCCAGGTGGATATCGGTGGCCAACCACCTTTTCCAACTGGCTCAAAACAATTTTCTGGCAATTTTGGTAATTTACTATTTTTGGCAGTTTTTCGGGTCCTGAACTTCCAGAGTCGTTTTGAGGCCCTAAACGACGTTTTTTGGGCATCTATCGATTGAAATATATTGTCGTGATATTCTTTGGCAATAGTTTTAGTCCTCAGATAGATATTTCTAACGATGTATCTTATGCGCCAAATGGAGATAGTATGCCAAAATTACAACCCCGAGAAATTGACGTACCAATTTACCTTGATGGGGCCCACATGACTTTTGGCGCTTCATCTCCTAGTGTTAGATTTTTGGATGTCTAGGGTTTTTGACATTCCTGTTTATTGTAAAAAGGACTTCAGAGCCTCATTGTAACCATCTTCTTGCGAATGCAAGTAGTCGTCACATCTCTTCTCAGAGATAAGCT
>WSFP011529143.1:0-12132 GCA_009831015.1 Picea engelmannii | reverse complement strand
AATACTTCTCTTCATGTCTCATTACATTGCTTGAACCCCTTTATATAGTGCTACCATCAACTAAGAACATTCTAGAGGAGAATCTTCTAAGAGTAGAACCTTCTAAGAAGTCCTCTTACATTTATTATATCTAATTACCCAATTATTATATCTAACTACCATAGTCGGCCTTATTTAATAATATAGTGGACCTATTCCACCTTACATTGAATGGTCTCCACTATCATCACTATGGGCCCTCTGGGCCCCTCCCCTACCTCTCTAGCTACCTTACAGGAATCCTGATGCAACCTTTGAATTAGAGTCCTCACTTTTTCATCATTCTTCCATTCATCCCTTGCTTCTATTATCCAATCAGGTTGGATGATCGAGATAACACAGAGAAAGGCCTCAACATATTCATCCTTTGTTGAGAGTGCATATGACACAACATTTTTCTTCCCTTTTTTATAGACGATTACAAAATCATAACGCAATATCTTGGTTACCCATTTTTGTTGTTCTTCTGAAGATAGTATTTGTTCCAAGAAGTATTTATGACTATCATGATCTGGTTTGACCTTGAAGTGCCTACCTATTAGGTAAGGACGCCATTTCTTCAATGCATGTAGTATTTCCATTATTTCCTTCTCATAAATGGGTTTGTGTAAGTCCTTTCCCTTGAGTGGTCAAATTTAAAGCCAGGGGCCTTCCTTCTTGCATTAGGACAACACCAATTCCATTTCCTAAGGCATCACATTCCACAATAAAGGTTTTTGTGAAGTCTGGAGTGGTCAAGGAAGGAGCTTTGCACATCACCTCTTTAAGTTGTTCAAAATCTTTGGTTGCCTCTGGATTCCATGAAAATGCATCCTTCTTAGCTACTTCCATTAAAGGTAATGCTATTATTCCATAGTGTCGAACAAACTTGTGGTAGTAACCTGTCAACCCAAAAATGCTCTAAGATTCTTCAATGTTTTGGGAATCGGCCACTCCATCATGGCCTTAATCTTGTTAGGGTCTACCTTGACACCTTCATGAGATACAATATGACCCAAATACTTTATCTCCTTCACTGTAAAGAAACATTTGGATGGTTTGGAATATAGTTGTTTCTCCTTTAGTAGTTGTAGCACCTTGTCAACATGTCGCACATGATCCTCCCAAGACTTGTTATAGATTAGTATATCATCAAAAAATACCAACACAAATTTTTGAAGGAAGGGCTTGAAAATGGAATTCATCAACCCTTGGAATGTGGAAGGTGCATTTGTAAGGCCAAAAGGCATGACCAAAAGTTCATAATGGCCTTCATGAGTTCGAAATGTTGTTTTTGGGATATCTTCTTCCTTCATTCTAATCTGTTGATACCCTAAACAGAGATCCAACTTTTTAAAATAGATTTCTCCATGTAGTTCATCTAATAATTCATCAATGATGGGAATTGGAAACTTATCTTTAATAGTGATCTTGTTGAGCTCTCTATAATCTGGACACATACACCATGAGCCATTTTTCTTGAATACCATTACCACCAGTGCAGAGTAAGAACTTTGGCTAGGTCTTATAATGCCAGCCTCTAACATTTCTTCAACCATGCGCTTAATTTCACTCTTCTGGGAATAAGGGTATATGTATGGCCTGATGTTAGGGGGAACACTCCCAGGAATTAGGTGAATATCATGATCATGATTTCAAGTGGGTGGAAGACCTTTGGGAATATATTCAAATACTTTGGAATTCTTATCAATGATCCTTTGGAGATCTAGAGGAATGAATGGCTTAGATGTTTGAACATCTAGTGAGCATAGTTGGGAAATAACACCTTGATGCCCCTTTTTTAGTAATTGTTTCATGCCATTAGAGATTATCACCTTACCAGGTTTCCCTCTGATACCTCTTAGCTCAATTTATTTTCCTTGCAATGAAAATTTCATGAAAAGTTCTTGAAAATTAAAAGCCATCGTTCCTAATGATTGTAACCATTGGATTCCTAGTACAACATCAGCACCACCCATGGGTATAGAAATCATTGGAATATTAATTACATATTCCCCCATAGTAAGATTGATATTATTGCATTTTCCTGAGAAATTGCTAGTTCCTCCATATGCAACCATTACTTGAAACTCTGGCGCTCAATATACAAAGCAATTGAGAGCTTTGGCTAATTTATAGTGAATGAAATTACGAGTACTGCCAAAATCAATTAGGACTATTACCTTTTTCTTTTTGATATATCCTTCGATATTGAGGGTTTGAGGAGTGCTAATTCTATCCAATGCATTACACGATATCGTGGGAGTCAACTCTTCAGACGAAATTGCTTCTACGTTTTCATCTTGAGATGGTTCTTGTTCTTCTTCCTCTTCACAATCTATGTAGAATAATTTCTTCTCACCACATTTATGTCCCTTACTGTACTTGCTGACACAATTAAAGCATAAACCTTTTTCTCTTATTTCCTCCAATTTTTGAGGTGTCAACCTTTTAGGTTGAGGTGTTTTAGAAGAAGGAGAATTATTCTCTCTATAGCTATTAGTATTGGTCCTTCTAGTAGCCATAGCCATATTTTTACTTTCAAAATTTCTTGCCACCCTAAATGCATTCTCCAATGATTTGGATTCCCAAAGGCGAACCTCATGTTGAATGTTATCCTTTAATGTTCCTATGAATACATAATTAAAGTGTTCATATGTAATATTTGTTACCTTTATATTCAATCTTTGGAAGTTCTCAATGTGCTCTGTAACTGAACCCTTTTGCTTGAGATTTATCAATTGGCTAAATAAGGTATTTCTCCTTGTATCCTCATAGTGTTCTATCATATCTTCCATGAAAATTGTCCAAGTGACGAGTGATTTTCCAGAACAAATCCATCGATACCATATAAATTGATTGGGTTCTAAATATAAAGTAGCAATTCGTACCTTTTGTGTATGTGGCACATTATGTAGATCAAAGAATTGCTCCATCTGAAGTATCCATGTGATTGGGTCATTGCCATCAAACTTCCTCATATCGATCTTAGGAACGTGGTTGGTATTCAACCCAAAGTTGGAGTTACTCTATTATTGATTTAGCTTCCTTGTGTCTTCATCATGAATTTCATGGGATAGATTTTCACTTTCATGTGTCCTCTCTATTAGGAAATTTTTCAATCCTTCCATGATCTCCCATTTTAAACCTTCTATCATCTCTTGTAGTTCATTTTTTTCTACTGTATTCTTTTGTAAATCATTTATGTCCCTACTAATTTCTTCACCTTAATCAAGAGTCCATGTAGGATTTTCTGGAGGCTTATTTGGTGTAGAAGTTCCCTTTTTGGGTGGCATGTTGGCCAGGTATCACTTTTGAACCTTGATTTTGAAGTGGTTCTTCTAGACAATATTTCTTCTGTTGTGTCTCCAAAGTTTCATCCCTTATGGGTATGAAACTTTAATTTTTATAGTTATATGATATTTCTTCTTTGTAATGCCATAGGTTTGATCAAAATTGGATGTGCCAAGTGGAATTTATGGTAACTTCCCCATAACTTTCTTATTTTTTGCCTTTCCAGGAGATCTCACTTGTATAGCATTCCCCACACAAAATAATTGATATAAAATTCTGAAACTCATACCAAAAATACTAGAGACTGCCCACTATTTAATGCAACTGGTATCACTTAATTTGGATACTCTAGGAAGAAGTTATGATTGTTTTACTTGGAACACCTTCTTGAGACTAGTCAATAGGACTAGTCAGATACTATATCTTCCACGTGGTGTATATACAAATGTAAGATGACACAGAAGCTAAACGTTTTAATAGAGATACCTTACTAATTTGTGTGAATATCCTCCAGAGTTCAGGGTCTGAAACTTTACATAAAAATGTTTATAGCAAAAATTCTGCAATGACTCAGTTCAGGATGATTCCAAAACCTTATCTTTCACATGATGTATCTATGAAAGTGTAGGGCCTCAAAAGCTGAAATTTTAACTCAACATACCTTGATCCATGTACTAAATATCCTTCAAGTCGTTCCTTCTGAAACATTGTATAAAAACAGTTATAGAAAAAATTTCAGGGTGTCTCAGATGTAGCAGTGAAACCCCAAGACCTTGAGCTCTGATACCATATGTTAAAAACCAAATATCAATATATCATAGAAAAACCTCAGAATAAGTAATCAATGGCTTGAAAAAGAGATAAATTCAGATAATAATCCTCTTCGAGGGGGAAACCTTCTTATGCCCACATAAATGTACAATTACAATATGATTCCAAATGAAAATGTCTCCTTGGTATATATAGGAGACTAGGAGGTATAATTACAACTAATGAACTAAATCCGACATAAATACAATAACATAATTAATGTAATATGCCCCAATTAAGGGGTAATGAGCCATTATTTAGGGCTTAACACTTTTTCTCCTTACTTTATTATTTAAATAATCCTCCTTGACATTGTCACTTTTCTTTACCATTTAAATAATAATTTACTCATTTCAAGAACTATGACTTCTTTGACCTTTTGGGGCTTCAAGCCTACATATGAGGGTCCTTCATCTTCGTAGGGCATAAATCTCAAACCACGAGGAGTTATGTGACATTACACATACCACCAGAAATGGCATGACAAGCACTATCCATCTAGTATAGTTTCACTAACAAATTCACTGATATTCAACTCATTATTCCACATAGAATCATAACCATACTTCAAGGATAAATCAAGAACAAAGTGTCTTCCCATGAGGTATTTCACCATAAGGGGACCACCTTGGAGTTAATCCATTTGTACAGCTTATCAACCATGATAAGACAATAATGATCCATCTTTACATCTATCCAACAATGCATCATATACCAATGAAACCACATCGATCCATCTTCCTATATCATCATGTATCAATGACAACTCATTGATTCTAAGACATACATCAAACCTTTGGCATAAATCAATTACTTGACATCAATCAATCAATCATCCCTTGAAATCAATCAATCACTTGACATTAATCCTTTAACATCAATTAATTAAACCTTTGGCATCAATGACAACATGATCCAACATAGGTTCATTTTGGGATGCCATGAACCATCATTTTAGATAGGGACAATAGGTTCCTTAACACCTTTTGGTCTATTCTATGGTGTATATTGGGCACCAAGTTGACCAAATCGAATTCCTTTCATCCCAAAACATATGAATAAATAGAGGTGGTCAACAACATTATTGTGCATATCCCATGCATGTACACCTCCAAACATCCCCATACATGGGATGAGAGCCTCCCATATGTTTATCGTAGCTATAATAGAACCCTCCACAACTCTACTAGAAATAGACATTTTCAGGTGTTCTTAGGGTTCCATCCATTGGCCCCCATTGATGAAGCTCTATCCATTCAAACTTCCCCAATAGATTCCTCTCATACATGTAACAAGGTGGGAGAAGCAACAAAATTCATTGAATGTATCTATAACCTCCAACAATAGGTTCATGATATCTTGGAGACATAAAATTCCAATTATAAGTAGTGACATGATCAACATTGGGTTCCTGACAAGTTTCAAGTTGGTGAGAAGGTCTGGTTTCATTTTCAAAAAGAGTGCCTCATAGGAATATTATACCACTTTGATACAGACCTCCCACCATCACTAAGTTTGTGGGTGAAAATTCTTTTGAATTGATTATTACTCATTTCCTCAGCATGCACCTAATATTTAATGTGGATCTTGTTTTGAACATACTTCCCACCTATGTTGGACACCTCAGAGGTGGTTGAGAATTTTTCCCCTAATTAAATAAATCCTAAATGCATTGCATAGACTCCCTTGTATTGGATCATGGTCACCAGGATGGATGTAGTGTTCCCCACTACTAAACCCAACTATCTTTTTTTTTTATACTAATTAAATCAAAAGTATGGATGGTAAAAATGCCCATGCAACTCACAACATTTTTAAAATGTGAATGAAACAAATTTTACAGTCGCACAATAGCGTATAAATGCTTAAAATTCATATTAAGCACACAAAAATGAATTTACACAATCAAATGAAATTCATTGAGTATTTAACATGCATCTAGCAACATTTATAAGCATCCAAATAAACATATACACAACAACATATAATTCACCCAAGAAAAGAGTATATGTACAACGAATAAAATCCATAAATAAACACAATGTAACAGAGGCAAACATTTATATTTTAAAATAAATGTGAGAATATCCACAGAGGAAAGACATTCCACCCAATCATATATTTGGTGCTCCAAATATTAGTATAAAATCACCCCTAAGTTGGGGCTTATATGAATCCACGAGAAACAAGTGTCTCTCTTTTGTCTACTCACAACCCAACATAACCCACAACAAGATAATTTTCCTACAATTATCCCAATCCACCAACTCTCTTCCTCTCAACTTGGAAAACCCAAGGAATGGGATCACCATTCAATACAAACAATCCCTTGGGATTTACCACCTCGATCCAAGGCTCCAACATAGGTTAGCTAGGGATATCTCTTATTGGGGACTCCAGGGATGTTAGCTAAAACAGGAAAAGCTCATAGAAAGAAACTCACTATTGTAGGGTAACTTATTACAAAGAATATCACTCTATAGGACTAACAAATTTCTTCTTCATGATTTTATAACTTCAACAAGATGTCGCACGTTCCCACTATGTCTGCCTTCAAGATCCCACACTATGTTCTTCCTTGTCCCAAAAACTAACTATAAAAATTGTTCTCTTTTTCCCTACAAATTTCCATTTTTCGCCATGCTTCCTTGACTTTCAGTCTTCCCCAAAAGAATTTACTTGATTGAGACACTTCCCTCGTGATTTATTGTACTTATCCCATGCTATAAATAGCTATGTTAAGTGACTTATCACACCCACCCTATTACATGTGTTAAATCATTGGGTCTTTGATACACTCAAGAGGAAATTAGAAGGTTTAACACACACTAAAAATTTTAGAAAGTGGGTTGAGATTAATAGAAATGGGTAATCCCTCCCTTGGAATCCCTCTTAGAAAATTCTCTTCTCTTATGGAAACTCAACCCCAATTACTCTATCTATGTATGTTTGTAGTTGGTGATATACTTATTTTATTATTTTTTATATACAATGTTTACATATTACATCATTCGGCCCATGACCATATATCATATTTACATTATACATCGCTAAAATGAGGATAAAAAATGGATAATTTACAATGAAGGGAGGAATAATTGAGGTGGATACCGGTGTCCACCCACCTCTTCTACTAACTCATCACGGTTCTCCATCTTGATCATTTGTGTTATTCTTTTTTTTCCCTAAACTTCGAGCGCCATTTTGAGGCCCTAAACAATGTTTTGTGGCCATTTGGGACGCCTTCTATTTCCATGGAATGCCAAAGACTTGCATATAATTGTAGTTATCTATTATATCTTTCCACCAAGATACTAAATGCCACAAACTAAGATTATATGCAAAAATTTTGGCCCTGGGAAGTTGACGCATCAACTAACCACCTAGGGACTCACAAACCTTTTGGTGCTTCACCTCCTAGGGTTAGGGTTTTAGACATTTAATGTTTTTTATTTATTTTAAAAGGCCATTCTTGTGGACCATTTTATTATCTTTCTACGAATTAGCATATTTGACATCTCTTTCTCTTCATAGATTAGATACCACAATTCTATCCATTTTGTGTTCTACAATATTCTGTTATTTTATTCATTAATAGAAGTTGGGTTTCATTATATTTTTTTGTTATCCGGTATAGTTTTGTTTATATATCATGTCATTCTGAATATAATCAAGATAAATATTTTAGTATCATCATCATAATATCCAAAGCATGTAAAATAAATTAGAAATAACAAGGGCATCCAGCACATCATCAAAACACAGTGCAACATCATCACTCTTTTTTACTCCCTCAGGAGGAATTTCATTCTATCATGTCCTATGACATATGTGTAGTTGAAAACAAATGATACACTCCTCCAAAACTCATTGATTGGTTCAAAAAAATGATCCTAACACTTTATGGTTTCAAATAATGTAACATGGCCATCATTTCCACTACCATCAAAGTGGAAATTTCGATCATACTAAGTGTCGTTGAAGACATCCTCCTTGGAGTGTCATGTTCCTTGAAATATTCCCTCACCTAAAAGACTCTCTTTCAATAGTTTTGGTACATATTTTCCTGGTCATACGTAGAAATTTCAAGTCTCAATCCCACCATTGTCAAAAATCGTATTGACACATTGCCTAATGTTGTGCATTTTTTTATAGAAACAACGATGTATTCACCCTACCAAAGAGATGGCCATCAAAGACAAGATTTATAAGCTTCATAAAGCTAGTTTTACCTACCAAATTACATATACTTCTTAGGTATCCAACCCTATCCCTGTGATCAAAACGAAAGGGACAATTCACATTTCTACAAACTTTTGGGACTTAAATCAAGATTGTCCCAAAGTCAAATTCCTGATACCATTTATTGATCAAGTCATTAATACATATGGAGGAAATGAAGTCCTTTCCTTTATGGATGGGTTATTTGGCTACAACCAGATCCTGATCCACCACATCAATCCATACAAAACTTATTTCACCACATCATGGGGAACCTTCACACACTGCTTCATTCACTTCAGTCTAAAAAATTATGGAGCCACCTTCTAGTGGAATATGACTTATATATTTCATGATATTTCCCAATTCATATTAGCTTACTTGGATGACCTCATGGCTAGATACAAGAAGTGATCCCAACATTTGGAAGACCTTCACATCATCTCTTAGAGACATCAAAAGTACAAGATTCGCTTGAACTCAAGTGCATCTTTTACATCACTACTAGAAGTTTATTGGGTTTCATCATTCCCTAGAAAGGAATCATGGTGGCCCCCCTAAAATTCCATGCTATCAATGATATCTCTCTTCCAAATAATTTGCACCAACTATAAATTCTACAAGGAAAGTCCAATTTCTTTCAATGCTTTGTCCTTGATTACGCCACTTACACACATGAATTATTATGTCTTTTAAGACAATACATTCCCTTCATATGGAATGACCAAGATTAACAATCATTTGACGCATTAAAATCCACTCTTTCCAAAGCTCCGTTAATCATTCCTCATAAATTTAGTATGGATTATATCATTTATATCTCTACTTAAGAAGTCTCTATTGTAGGAGTCATAGTCCAACAAGGGGATGGTGAGAAGGAGAATGTCATATATTATGAGAGAAGAAACCATTTAGGGACCCCCCTAAATTAGAATCATAAGGAGAAACTAGATATTTCCTTGTTTCACATATAAAAACACCAACCCTATGAAATACTTACTCATTCGATGAGAGTTCAATTATAAATTCACCCAGTGGATCATAATTCTCTAAGAATTCAATCTAGATTTCAATACTCCCAAGAGTATGAAGGTTCTCATACTTACTAAGTTCATCACTGACTTTCCATATGACATCAAAGACCCTCCAATGAAAGAAAATTTCTTTGATGAGAACCCATTTCGAATATTGTTTGATGACTCATGGTATGAAAATACCCTCACCTATCTTCATAGACAATTTTTTTAACCAAAACTATCTCAAGATGATTATCAATACATCCACCATCAATCCCCCAATATCTCCTCATAGGATATTTTCTTAAATATCAACGGGGAATGGATATTATCTTACGACATTTTCTTGCACTTGAGGAATCCAAATGAGTCATGAATGATTTCCATAGAAGTGGCTATGAAGGACACTTATTAGGAATTTCCACTTTTCAAAAGGTCATTTGTGTTATTTATTTTTTGCCTACCCTCTTCAACTACTACATTCAGGAAGTCAATTGATGCACAAAGTGTCAAATATTCACTCACAAAACATCATCTCCACTAGCTCCCCTACACTTGGTCATCACTGTTAGTCGTTATGTAAGTGGGGAATCGATTTATAACATGAAATCCACCATATAGAGATGGACACAAGTACATTATTGTGGCCATTGAATACTTCACCAAGTGGTTTGAGGCCATGACAAATTTCAACAATACAATGGACATTGCCACTAAATTTTTCTTTAACTACATCATTACTCATTTTGAGGTTCCCCAGTAGCTAGTCTCAAACCAAAAAAAAAACACTTTGAGAATGAAATGTTTCAGGAACTATCCTCCTTCCTTAAATTCACAAGTGAATTTTCTCTTTCTTACTATCCATAAATGAATGGCCAAGTTGAGGCCATCAAAAAATTCCTCAAAACCATGCTACAATGGACAATTAATATAGACAAAACCAATTGGCACCACATATTTGTCTCTACACTTCGAGCCTACCAGAGCGTAGTCAAAAATATTATAGGATTTATCCCCTTCCACGTTGTCTATGAAGTGGAAGTTTTCTTTCCCATGGAGTACGAGATACCAACCCTCCAGACAAATTTCAAGCTATTGTTAGATACCACCCCTCTAAAAATATGCCTTGTCTCCTTATAGATCATAGATAAAGATCAATTATCTTAGATACAAACTAAAAAAGAAACAAAAAAAAATTCCAATGCCACATTTGACCATCAGGCTCACCCACAATAATTTAATGAAGGTGACCTTGTTCGGGACTATGACATTTCTCATGATACCCTAGGACCATGGATGTTTGACACACTTTGGCAAGAACCCTCCATCATGAAGTAGTGCCTCACTTGAGGAGAATACATGATTTCTTACCTTGAGGGTGGCCTATTCAAGGACCCCATCAATGGGTTGTACTTGAAGAAATTTTACCCTTGAGTAGCTACCTACTCCAACCTACTATCATTTATGCATTCCAATCTATACAAAAAAAATACAATTTTTTTATTCTTTTTATGCATATTCACTCTTTTTTAAACTCTCTTTATCACTTGTGTTGTCTTTCTTTATTATATGAGTCATCCAATGACATACAACATAATATTTGTCGATGGTTCTAGTCAATGAATTGAGAATAATTCATCTATGTCTTGTGCCATTTATCCACCTTTGCACACACTACTCTAGTTAATTTAGTGTACGATTAGTTCCAACAATGAATAACAAAGAAGAGTATGATGTTATAATCGTCCTACTAGCTAATTCTACTCACCTCAACATTTGTCACTTCAACGTATTATTGGATTCTCAACTTGTCACCTCACAGTTGAATACTGTTAACCATGTTTTTGATCCCTCTGTATTTAGAAAATACATGCAAGTCAAACTTCTATCAAGAAATTTTGAATCTATCACTTTCATACATTTTCACAGAAGTGGGAATTAGTTTGTAGAAAACATTGCAAATGAATATTTATATTGACATCTATCACATTCAAATGTTTTTTTTCATTATTTATATCATCAATATAATCATGTTTTTAAATCATCATCATAATACGCAAACCATGTAACATAAATTAGAAATAACAAGGCATCCATCACATTATCAAAACACAGTGGAGAGTCATAAAATGTTGGTGTGTGTCTATATATATATATATGTGTATGTGTGTGTGTGTGTGTGTGTGTGTGTGTGTGTGTGTGTGTCTACATACATACATACATACATACATACATATATATCCCTAGCCCCAAGCTAGGCCACACTACGTGAAACCCCAAATTCTGACACAACTACTTCTTTCGACTTTCTTTGAATTTCTTGGTTACGTACCCAACCACCTAGCTAAGTCTCGTTTCCTCCATTATTTTTTCTCTAATACCACAATGTGGCATCTCTTCTAATGGTAAATGTTTCAAAGTAGCTCTGATACCTGGATGTAATATCCTCATTACTGTCATACTCAGAAAGAATCTAACTTTGATACCATAGTGTAACGTCCCTATCCACGCACATTGGCCATGTGACACCAATTTGTTTATTTTCAGTCATATTAGGCTTACATATTTTCTTAGAATTACTTCCTCTACAACTCTGCTATTTTTATATGATAAGTCCTACCATCAACAAGTCTAAAATATCTTGGATATCATCTCATTATCTTAAGATGCCCTACAGATGAACATGTTATCACCCCATAAATTATGGGAATCAACTGATGACTTGGATATTATCTCTATATAGTGTTTTTGTTGACAAATGATTTTTCATTCT
>WSFP011529140.1:0-12132 GCA_009831015.1 Picea engelmannii | reverse complement strand
CAAAATATTTTCTAATTTTAATAAATTCAGACTCACCTTTTCATACGTTAATTTTCATACATTAAGCTCATAACTAAAGAAACCTTTAAACTTGGAATTGATTATTTATTGAATTATATTCCCCAAAAAACTTTGTACATGGCTATCACTAAAAGCACATGATGACCTTCTAGATTAAAAAACCTTTCTACATGGACATTACATTATGATTTTTGGATTAGATATTTTAATGAATTGTGGTCATCACCAAAAATGCCTTTGGACAACTTTTGGACTTGGATTTGGGATCGTCATATCTTTGGGTGATATTTGGATTACATGCCATTATGAATACAACTTTTGGACATGCCATTATGAATACAACTTTTGGACTTTGGAATTGTGATCATGATGTCTTTGGATGAACTTTTGGACTTTGAAATTGTGATCATGATGTCTTTGGATGAACTTTTGGACTCTGGAATTGTGATCTTTGAATTATATTTAATGTATTGTGAACTTCTGGAATTTGGAATTGTGATCATAATAAACACATGATGAGTTTTGGTGTATTGTGGTTATCATGAACAAAACTTTTGACCTTGGAATTGTGATTTGATCATGAACACAACTTTTGAACCGAGAATTGTCATCATTTGATTAAATTGAATTGTCATCACCAACACAACTTTTGGTCTTGGAATTGTCTATCACCATAAACACATGATGATCTTTAGATGAAACATGTCATCATAAATCCATGATGATTTTTGAATTAAATTTAATATATTATGATCATCATAGGTTGGATCTAATGAGTTGTCTTCATAGCTAAATGAACCACATGATTTCTCACTACACCGAATTGAGGTTAGTAGTAAAGAAACCTATGGACATGGAATTATGGTTATTAGTGGATTTAATGATATCTCCGGATTTAATGAATGGTGGCCATCACTAAGAAAAACCTTTGGATATGAATTTTTAGAGATATATGATTAAAATTCCGTTGCACATAGATTTGTATAACTTTTGGAATGAGTCTAAAAGAGGATCTCGGAGTGGCGATCACTTGAATAACCCTTCGGACGTGGTGGTAAAAAATAAAGGGTGGATTACTTGTTATGTTATTTGAATAATTTTATTGTTAAAGGTATTTTTACTTATAACATAATTTTATTGTTAAGGTATTTTTACTTTCAACTTTGTTAATAGAATTAAATTAAATTAATTATTTATAAAATTATATAGTGTAAATTGGATAATAAGATTTTTTATTTTTTATTATTGGATTTTTTCCCTTAATTTTTAAGGACTTGGGGTTTATGGGTGTTGGGAAAGGCTTAGGGGTTTCTGGGTGTTGGGAAAAGCTTTTGATTTATGAAGATGAATTATGATTTCAGCCAAATCTAGTGGCAAAGTGTTAAATAATCTATTGCTTGGCAAATGTTTCTATAACATATTGATTGGTTTAAGGGGGTTATAGAGGAAAAAGAAAGAGCATTGAATTTCTTGGAGCAACTGCAAGCTAGGTTTTTGATAGTCACGACCATAAAAAAGGGTAGCATGAGCACCAAAGGCGGGGGTAAGGGTACCCCCTCATACAAACATGTAGTGGTAGATAGAGGGAGAGAGCCAAGGGGCGTATTTTTCAAGGCACTAGTG
Organism: Picea engelmannii; assembly: GCA_009831015.1. Taxonomy (NCBI): domain Eukaryota; kingdom Viridiplantae; phylum Streptophyta; class Pinopsida; order Pinales; family Pinaceae; genus Picea; species Picea engelmannii. Next base: position 10,488 of record WSFP011529140.1, on the reverse strand, counting down.
ACAGGCACCTCGGGATCTGACCCTGGAATAGGTCAGGAAAGGAACAAGGGAAAAAGTGAATGCATGGAAGAGGAAGTCACAGAAACTCAGAACGAGACGCAAGACACAACCAGGCAGAAGGGCGCAACCCGTGCAAACCCAAATCAACACTGATACTCAAGGTGATACTAGAGGATCCACAGACACAACTCTACAGGGATCAGATGAAGGCACATGTGCTAATTTACAAATTTATGGGCTTGTGGCCCACCGAAAGAGCGTTGCGCAACTGGATCAAATATCATTGGAAGCCAAATGGGGAAGTGGAGCTCCATCTGGGCTTGAAAGGTTTCTTCACAACAGTCTTCATAAACCTGGAGGACAGAGATAGAGTATTTGAAGGAGGGCCATACTTCCATGCATCAGCAGGACTGTACATGCAGTCATGGAAGGAGAATTTCTCCCCAGAAAAAGAGACCTTCAAAAAGGTACCGGTCTGGAAGAGACTCTATTCCCTACCCTTAGACTACTGGTTACCCTCTACTTTTGAAGCAATAGGGAATAAACTGGGGAAATATATAAAGACCGTAGAAGCCACCCTTAAAGGGAGATACACATCTTACGCAAGAATATGTATATAGATGGATGTGTTGGGAGCACTCCCAGAAGCCATAAGCCTTGAATTCAGGGATGAGGAATGGATCCAAAACATCGATTATGAATAGATCCCCTTCAGATGTAGAAGGTGCCATGAACATGGTCACTTGATCAGGGAATTCCCTCTTAATAAAAAACAGGAAGCGAAAAACCCCAAACCATAGCAGGATGAGGATGGGTTTGTTAAACCAAACCCTAGAAGCAGAGCCAACAAAACGAAGAGCAAAGCCCAAGCAAGAAATAACCCAGAGGTCCGGATTAACCCGGAAGGAAGGGATAAAACCAATCAAGGGGCAGAAGCCAAGAAGGTAACGGAAAAAGCTCAGGAAGTCAAAGAAAAAACAAAAAATGAGCCCACCAACCGACCAAATAACTAGAAGGAACAAGGAAGCAGTGCAACTTCGATGGAAGGAGAAATTAGAGCCGACAACACCCCCATGCAAGATGCAGAGGGAGAGGCGGAAATGACACCAAGCGAAGTAGGCACATAAGATACAGAACTCAGAGACCCGGTGGAAAGGGAAGGGATAGATCTCATGAACATACTGGAGCAGTGGAAAAGACAAGGAGTAGACAATGTACCAATATAGCAATTTGACCGCATCCAATACTTATTCCTCCTAAGGGAGGAAGCCAAAGCTAGAGGCCTAAAGCGTACACATGGGGAGATTGGACACCTAGGAGTCAAAGTTGGCGAGGAACAACCACAACTCTCACCTAAGCAGACGCGGAGGAAAAAAGGCAGGAAATCCAATAGTGTAACCTTGCAAGAGCTTGGAGTGCTATTGATAAACTCGGGTAAGATTAAAAAACTCTTCCCCAACTCCGCCCTGCATGTTTAAATGAAGGTTATAACTTGGAATATAAGAGGCCTAAACATCCCAAGAAAGCAACGAATCCTTAGGAGTAGACTAAAACAGGAACAACCAGATCTCTGCTTTATTTAAGAGACCAAGTGTAATACAGACATAATGGAAACAATCAGTCAACAACAATGGCGCAAGTACAAGATGGTGGCTATTGGTGGCCACCAAATGGTAGGAGGTATCCTGACCCTATGGAACCCACAAGTACTAAGCCTAATAGCAGCCAAAGTGACAAGGCATACCCTTACGGTCTGCATGCAACTCATTGGGAACACATAAGTGATTTTATGCACTAATGTGTATGGACTCTAGGTGTCAGAGGATAGGAGAGAAATGCTAAGAGACCTAGATGATCTTAAAAACCGAGCCAACAACCTCCATTGGATCCTAGCCAGGGATTTCAACATCATCACGTCACTTGCGGAGGAAAAAGGAGGTACAAGAAGATTGGATAGAGATGCAGAGGAGTTCTCAAAATTCATAGACACGATGAAGATGGTAGATCTAAAAACCAATAATGGCCAGTTTACCTGGACCAATAAGTGAATGACCCAACACCAGGTAGCAACAAGACTCGACAGATTCCTAGTGTCAGAGTCAAGCATTATGCAGGGGATAACCTTAGACTGCAACATCCTTTCATGGTGGGGATCTGATCACTGGCCAGTGCAACTAGAAGCAGGCTTCCAGACCACACCAAAGAACAAACCTTTTAGATTTGAGAAATTCTGGATGGAACACCAGACTTTCAAGGAAATAATCAAACAATGGTGGCGTGAGAAGAAACCAGAGCAAGGGACAAGGATGTTCAAACTCCACAAAAAACTAAAACATATCAAATATAGGCTCAAGGAGTGGAACAAGGGCACTTTTGGGAATATAAACCAAGATAAGAACAACATTGAAGAAAAAATGAAAAATCTCTAGGAAACCTGCATTTCGGAGGGCTACAATGAGGAGTGAAAAAAGGAGGAGATCCAAATGACCTAGGAATGGGATGAGCAGTGCCAGGAAGAAGAAACTCTCGGGTGACAAAAGTCCCAGATCAGATGGCTAAAGGAAGGAGAAAGGAACACCAAGTTTTTTCATAGAACAACCATGGCCAGAAGAGCCCACAACAAAATCTTGAAGATTAGGGACCAGGATGGCATAGAAAGAGAGTCCCACAAGGACATCGAAACTACTTCGGTAAACCACTTCCACAGGATAGCCCATGAACCTAACCAAGATAGAACAGAGGCCATACAAAAGGTAATCCAACATATCCCTCGCCTGGTAAAAGATGAACAAAACAACAACCTGAACAATCCCATAGCGGAGGAGGAAATAGATCAAGCACTCTAGGAAATGCCCAATGGAAAATCCCCAGGCCCAGATGGTTTCACAGTGGAGTTCTTCAAAGCCTGTTGGGAAGTCGTCAAACATGACGTTTATAGGGTAGTGGAAGACTCTAGAAGGTAAACCTCCATTTTGAAAGCACTAAATTCTACAATTATTACACTCATCCCCAAAGAAAATGAAGCCAAAACCCCTGATCGTTACAAACCTATAGCGTTGTGCAATGTGGTGTATAAGATAATTTCCAAGGTTATAGCAAATAGATTGAGACCACTCCTACCCACACTGGTATCATAAGAGCAGGCGTGTTTCGTGGAAGGAAGGAAAATAATGGACAATATTATCCATGCCCACGAACTTATCCACACCCTGAAGCTTCAAAAAATAGAGAGAATGATAATACAACTGGACCTAGAAAAAGCTTATGACAAAATCAACTGGCACTATATGGTCAGGACCCTGGAAGCCTTCGGCTTCACCCAACACTGGATTAGATGGATAATCAACCTAGTATCCACAACAAGCTTCTCGCTACTAGTAAATGGAGCCCCTGCCAAACCTTACTGGCCCACGAGAGGCATCATACAGGGAGACCCGCTGTCCCCCTTCCTATTCATCTTAATGATGGAAGGACTCAGTCGAAGCATAAAAAGAGCAACCACAATAGGGGAAATAAAAGGTATCAAACCCTACGAGAATTGCCCAACTTCTACACACCAACAGTTCGTGGATGATACCTTACTTCATGGCATGCCCACAGTCAAGGAAGCGAAATCCTACAAACGAATCTTAGACGAGTTTGGGGAAGCCTCGGGGGCAGAGATAAACCAGTCCAAATCTATGATCTTCTTCTTTAATACCAACCCTGCTATCCAAAGGAATTTGGCCAACATCTTGGGCTTTGAACGCAAAACCCTCCCAACCAAGTACTTGGGCTTTGAACGCAAAGCCCTCCCAACAAAGTACTTGGGATTTGAACGCAAATCCCTCCCAACCAAGTACTTGGGCATCCCCCTAACAGACAAAGCCTACAAGCTGTCAACTTGGGAAGGAATAGTCAACAAGCTACAAAACCGGGTAAAAAATTGGACGTACAGATCCCTCAACCTAGCTGAAAGACTTATCCTAACCAAGTCAGTTTTGCAAGCTATCCCAACATTTATGATGTCATATTTCCCAGCCCCCAAGGGGATTCTACAAAAAATAAGAACCATACAAAGGGAATTCCTGTGGCAAGGAGCGGAAACAAGGAAAAAATGGGCATTGGTGGCTTGGGAGAAGGTTTGTAAACCAAAAAGCAAAGGAGGCCTGGGGCTACACGACCCGCAAGTGACCAATGACGCCTATGGGGTGAAACTCTGGTGGTGGTGGGTCAAAGAAACAACCATGCCATGGGTCAACCTGTGGAAGGCAAAGTATACCCCGAACATTTGTGACCAGGAAAAAATCTGCTTCTGAGGCACCAGGGAAGGTTCTGCCATCTGGAACTTAGCCTGGTGCAACAAGACCTAGATCCATACACACAACTTTTGGGAAATAAGGAATGGCAGAACCGCTTGATTCTGGGAGGATTCCTGGCAACATGAACCCAGAATGGAAAAAGCAGGCCAGGAGGAACTCCAACAGGAGACAATGGTGCAAGGAAATACCCGAGTCTACCACTACTGGAAACAAAAAATAGATCACAACAGATGGAGAATTTGGAACACTCTCACCCCACACACTAGAGACCAGACCGCAACAACAATAAAAGAGGCGGAGGAGGAATTGGGGAGACGAAAAATTGCAGTCACAGATGAAAATGACCAGCTAAGATGGGGGCACAAAGCCGGTGGGGAATTCAATCTTAAAGAAGTATGCCACTACATAGCGAACCAGGACCAAGAAGACTCGACACATCAATGGGACAAGCTATGGAACAACCCCCATTGGCCAAAAATAAAAATCTTCCAGTGGCTAATACTACATAACCAAATCCTAACTTGGGAAAACCTAAAGAAGAGAGGTTTCATAGGCCCTTCAAGATGTCACCTATGTGAAGAAAAGGAGGAAACAACAAACCATCTCTTGGATGAATGTCCCTACACAACAAAAGTCTGGGACTGGGTGACAAGCATCTTCCGACAGTCTAATAGGATCAGAGGTAATATTTCAGCAACTATAAACACATGGAAGGAAAACTACAACGAAAACGAAGAGGTGAACCTCTCTTGGACCCTCATTCCCGACATGGTCATTTGGGCAATATGGAAGGAACAAAACCGTCGCATCTTCATGAACCAAAGATGGACGGTAGGAAAGATCAAAAAAAAAATAATAGCCATGACAAGAGAAACAATATAGAGCCACAACTGCCAAACAGGAGGAGCTCAACTCATAGACCGGGATCTCAGAATTCTAGAGGCTTTTCAACTAAAAGGAGGATGCAACCCCAATCAGGTAAGACGGTTACCACAACTACAAGTAGGTGAGCGCAATTGGAAACCTCCACCAGAGGGCTCCCTCAAGATAAATTTCTACGGGGTGTCGAAAGGTAACCCATGATAGACAGGTACAGGGGGAGTAATAAGGGACAATCAAGGAAAAATTATCCGGCTGTACACTAGGAGTCTGGGGAACTCAACCAACAATGCTGCGAAATTTGGAGCCCTGGAGACCAGCCTTGAGATACTACACTGGGAAGGGATGACCAACGTAATAGTGGAAGGAGATTCCATGCTGGTCATCAACACAGTAAGGAAACTCCAAAACGACACCAGAGTGGGAAGAATTCAGATGCACTGGCGCTTGGCGTACTCCCTGCAAAAAATTCAAGAGCATTTGTAGACGGGGATCACAATGGATTTGCGCTGGGTCCGAAGGTTAGCAAATGGACTAGTGGATAAAATCTCTAATGAAGGGGTCGACAAGGAAGGATCAAAACTGGATTCCACATGGAGTAACATCCCGAATGGCCAGTTTCGGACAGATTGCACCCTACTAGCGGCAAAGGACTATGACAACAACTGAAGTACAGATGACCACATCAAGGTCAGAGGCACATAATTAATTGAAGGGCAAGTAGGATCCATTCAGAATCCGATAGGCCACCATTTAAACACGAGTTACAATGCAGATCACGGTCACACCACAAGACACCACGGTCCTGTCAATAGAATGAAGTATAGGGGTTGGCTGTGGGAGAGCGGAAAGGGTAATCCACAGACGACAAAGGACGAAGATCAAAAGGACAGCCCAAGGACAGGAATGGGTACACCTCATCCACACACAGCTTCCGTGGGAGGAAATGATTGGTGTACAACGTGCAAGGCAAAGGATTGGCGCAGGGACGACGATAGGGTTCCCAAGCGCACACACTCTGAAACAGTGAAAAATGACCAAAAGTTACGCCTTTACGGGAGACCATGATTACCAGGATAAGATCACATCCGGGGAAACCCCTTAAAAGAAGAAGCATCAAGGATAACTACAAACCAACGAGCAACAATTACAGAGACCAGGAAGGGGCGAATAGAAGCGGAGGATGAAGTCAAGACAGAAGCCACTGCATTCAAACAAATATGGTAAGAACGAAGAATACCCAAAGTAAGAGGGGGCCCCAGGGGGAGGAACTTCCAACAAGCGCCTGAAAGATCACTAGGATGGAATAGGCGGCCAGAGAGGCCAAAGGCACCTTTCTTGAGCAGGTCGAGACAAAGGGCAAAGCCGTCATCGACAGGTGGGAGCGGGAAGTCAACACTAAGCACCAGGGAAAAGCCTGGGCGGAACTCATCCAAGAAGCATACGAGATAAGGGACCCAGGGGCCACACAACCCAGGAAAACCCTCTACCACAAAACAATGGAGGAAGCTTGGCGCACAAAAATGCTGATAAGTAAGTTGAGAGATGACAAGAACGAGACCAACAGGGTGGCAAATTGTGGCCACAAGAAGGAGCTCACAGAAATTCTGAGCCGCCTCAGAAACCTGGAGGCCAACGCAAGAAGAATAACAGAGGACCAGAGGAACCAAAGCGAAAAAATGGAACGACTGGTTGGACAATTCCAACTCTACCTTCGCTATGTCCACCACATGGACATCACTCCAGCGGACCGACGCGGAACACCAACATGCATCAGAAAGATGCGCACGATGGAGCAGAAAAAGGAGAACGAGGCAAGAAAGGAAGGAGATGAAAGCCATCCAATCCTCTTGGACTAGCACAAACTCAACCCAAGGTCATTTTTTTATCAGTGTATGAGCAACCCCTGTTATACGTTCTTAGTTTTATGTATATCTTATGGTATAGTTTTTTCAAACGAGTTTTTAGAGACTGGGTTGGTTTCCCCGGGTGGTGGCCAGACCCTCCCCTCACTTATGTAGACATCGCAACTTCGGGACCCCTGATCTGGTTTCCTTTTTGGTAGATCAGGGGATACCCCTCCATCCCTTTTTGTACCATATTTTTCTCAGTAATATATAATCTCAACTCACTTAAAAAAATAAAACATATTGATTGGTTTAATTTTGATAATTATTTATGATGCTAAGGTTTTTTAATTTCAAAATTTACTTTTGATTTTTTTTTTTTCCTATGAAATGATTTTGATTGATTTAGATTTATGGAGAGTTGTTTATGAAGATAAACTTTCTCAATTTCAATTCACATTCAAAGAGGTTCCAATTAAATAAAAAATATTTAATGTCCTTTTTTAATATTGAAAATTTTGATTATCTATTATTTTTTATATTCTACTTTGATTGTTGGAAAACATTGTGATTTATGAAAAATTAATTTATTTATGAAATTGTGATTACTAATTTTAATTCATATTCAAAATCATTAGACTCTAAAATTGGTTAAAGGATGTTGAATATACCTTATGAATATTGGTATTTGAGAGTATCTTATTCATAAACTCTAAATTTGGTTAAGGATGTTGAATATACCTTTTGAATATTGGTATTTGAGAGTATCTTATTCTTGGAACGTGTAGATGAATTCATTGTGTTAATTTTAGAAACAAATAATTTAATGATAAACTTATATCAGAGTATAGTTGGATGTTGAAAAGAGTATAGTTGGATGTTGAAATTAGATTATAATTCTATTTAATTTAAGTTTTGGTTTTTTCACAAATGCATGGTTTTTTCTTTGAGTCTTTGAAGGGAAATTATTATTGGTTGGTATTAGAGAAAGATGCACACATATTAGAGAAGGATGCACACATATTTACAATTATTTTTTTATTAGAACACCTTTTTTTGAGTTAATTTGTTTACTCATAGAAATATAGTTTCTCCTTTTGCATGTTAAAAATTTCAATCAAGGAAGTTGGTATTTTATAAGTTTTTTTTTTTCATAATTTTATATCATTTTTATTTTTTTGGATTGAAGACGATAGTGATTACTAGTAAAAATAATTATTTTTAATACTAGAGATTCGATCCCCAAATTTCTATGAACTTTTACACAAGAACATCTACCAATCAAGATAACCCTTGAGGATAATTATGATAAAGTTCCTGTGCTTCACCTTAGAGTGAAGAGAAGACACTATATAAAGTATTTGGATCATGAAAAGGAACCAATGCCTTTGATCAAACTAATTTTTCGAGACTTCAACACTAGTAAATCAATCAACTAAATGAATTGAAATAAGAAAGATAAAAAAGAAAAAAGGACATCGTATTAGTGTGTAAGATCTTGTACCAGGGGAATTTAAAGAAGGTTGTGTCTCTTTAAATGTTGTAAAGTAACCAATCCAATGCGAACCTTTTTCAATTGTGGAATTATATATATATATATATATATTTTCGAGGGAAAAAATTCTTATATTATCACCAAAAAAGTGTAATATATATTTGGGTCCAAAACAAAGCTTTTATAGACCTACCTCCTGTCATTTATACTTTTATACATAATTTTCAAAATTGACTTTCCTTTATTACAAAAAGAACAAAAATACTAATTGTCACAGAAATGCTTAGAGGCAGAATTCCATAGCTTCTATTTCTTCTTCTTCGAGAAATTCATAGTATCCAAAGGATCCTACTCGCAGGCTGAGAGATTCTTTGGATAGTTCGTCTACCTTTGAATTCAGTTCTAGGGGGATATGGAGAAAGGATAGCCATTCGAAGGACTGGAAGACCAACTTGATGTCTTGCATAATAGTATAAAGAGGAATGTCTTGTGCTGATTTTTCCCCTTTTTCCCAATCAATCACCAATTTTGAGTTCCCCATTACTTATAGCTTCGTGACATCCTTTTTCGCTGATTTTTCCCCTTTTTCCCAATCAATCACCAATTTTAAGTTCCCCATTACTTATAGCTTCGTGACATCCTTTTTCTTGACTGCCTAAAAAAAAGTCCAAAGAACTATGAATTCTTCCCTATTGTTTGAACTTGTCCCTGATACATATCTTATAAACATATAGTGATTATGATTTATATACAGTGCAACTCCCACTCCACACATAGGGGTTCCCTGACTTGCTCCATCAAAGAAACCCCAAGGAGTTTCGTAGTCTATCTCATGCATAATTGGGACCCAAATATTTTTCACTTTCGATTCTTCCTTAAATTCTTCAGATTGACTAATGGTGAGGGAAATTATAATTTCCAGAGGCATGGGTTTGTCCATGAAGATGATTTGGTTTCGAGCCCACCATAAGTTAGATATGAGAATGCTGGGAAGCCCAACATACAATTTGACCGATCTGTCCTAAAGCCAATCTTTGACATCTTGTTTTTGTTCCAATCTGCCTTGGCTTTACACTTTTCTTTGATCAACTTGTAAACCTGGCCTGCATATATATAGACAAACGTTAAATAAATGAGATGAAGTTTCAGAATTTGCTTTACATAATGGACAACAATTAGGCCCATACCAACCCCGTTTTATCCCATTTTCCCAGGTGAGTAATTTATCATTTAGGGGAATCCAAAGCATAATTTTGCAACGAGTTGGGGTCTTGATCTTCCAGATCAGTTTCCACCACCAATTTTTGTTACCAGAAAATGATTCTCCGAACTAGGCTGTGTAACCTAGTTTTGCTGTAAAGGAACCGTCTTTAGGGTTCTTTGACCAAACAAGAGAATCGTTCATTTCTTCATCTATGAAGTTTTCGCAGAGTTTTCCAATGTAAGAATTCAATTATCTTGCTAGATCCTCAGATAGATCTAAAGAGTTTGCTGAAATCCAACCATCTCGTCCTTTTGGTTGGGGAATTCCCACCTTTGCATCATTTAAACTGTAAATCCCATGGTCCCTTAGGGAGCGAATTAAAGGTTCATAAAGGGAAAAATTAATCCCATCTCCTAGCCAGGGATCTTCGCCGATCCGAATTCTTCTTACGTCTCCTACCTTCCAGAATGTCCAATTTCCCACCGATGGGAAAGCTTCGACCAACGCCTTCCACATAATAGATCCTTTAGCGGATTTGTGTGGAGATCTAAACCAATCGTTTATGGACATGTTTGCAAAGCATTCAGAGGACATTACTCGGGTCCATAGCGTATTTCCCTGAGTTAGTCTCCAATGGTTTCTTCCTGCCAAATCCCGGGCGAACATATGTATTTATTTTATCCCCCAACCTCCAAACTCTTTGGGAGAGGCGATTACAGACCATTTAGAAAGATGGGGTCCTTTTTTCTAACCAGACCATAG
>WSFP011529139.1:0-12132 GCA_009831015.1 Picea engelmannii | reverse complement strand
TGACAAGTAAAAACAAAAATAAACACACATTCTCCAAGGAGCTTATTTATGTACAGTCCTAAACTAATAAATTTTTACACAGTGCTAGGTGAAAGAAAATTTCCACCATAGCCATTCAAGCAACTTCCTAACTGGAAGCTCCTTCACTATGTTCGTGACTGATAACATAGAACACAACAGAACGCAACCGTGACAGTAGAACGATTACATTCCTCAACTTTCCTCCTAATGATGAGGCCAGGATAAAGCTGGGTGGTTTCAAAAAATGAAGGAAATACAACTCCATGTATTCCTTCACAGGCTCATAGGACAAGCAAAAAACTCCAAAACATTTGTTACAGACAGCCTTCTCTGCTACACATCTTCTCACACATGGCTAAATATCTCTGGTAGGCACAGGTGGGTGAACGGTCGACATAGGCTGACTGGTCCCAGGCGATGGTTGCTTGAGGATAGGATCTAAACAAGAGACAAACTACCCCTTCTGATGTTCCTCTTCTTCTCCATAGCTTTCCCAAGGATCAGATTCATAATCATCATAAACGGGAACCTTGGGAAAGCTCTGCTCTTCCTCATGCTGGTCAATGTCTTCTACAGGTCCAGGATGGTTGATTTCCTCGTAATATTTTCCTTTAGCAAATAGAGGATAAGGATCTACAGTTTGTTCTTGGAAATCCTGCATATCCAGCTTAGAATCTGATCCGTAGTTGTCATATACAGGTTGGCTACTCCTCTGGTCAACAAACTGTGATGTGGGGCTCTCCTTCTCTTCATCTGAATAATCATCAAAGCTAGGGACAACAGGCACCTCACAAGCAGAAATCAAGGCCTCTATAGTTATGAAATATTCATAATCATCCTCAGTAGAGATGCCAAGTACATCTACCTCAAGGAATGGAAAATCCTCTGCGCTTTCTTCAGATTCCAACCTTTCTAGTTGGGTAGTGAGAGATTTTACCAATTCCATAACTTCACCCAAAACATTGTCTTCCTCCTCGCAACCTTCATTCTCATATCTTTCATTAGAAACAACCATATATTGATCATGTCTATCACATTCCTTACAACGATTATGACATATTGACTCAGAGGAATAATACCTTTGACAATGCTTATTAAAAGCTCCATCAAACTTCTCCAGGGAGGAGATGCAGCAGGGGGCAAGGATCGATACCACTCAAGGGCATCCCCGTCCAATGAGAACATGAACATCTTCAATAATACATCCTCATGATGTATCTCCCACTGATGCATGAGTTCATGAAACTCATGAGATGTCGAGCAAGGTTGTCCTCTTTGCGCTCTCTAAATATGGACAAATAATCACCCCATTCATCCACAGTAGGGACAACATTGGGAAAAACAGGAGCAGTAGAAAAATTAAAGGGAGCAAACCTTCGAGCCAGGATTTTTTCCATTTCAAACCAGTGGAGTTGTCATTTGATTCTTTAACCATGGAGTCTCTAGGTGAATGATATGCAGAATAAGTGTGTCTGGTCTTTGTTCACCATCAAAAACTAGACCCGATCGTTGTGTTCTCCTAGGGGCTATAGCTGTAGCTAGAGGTAGCCACACCGAAACAGTGGATTCACCTCAATGGATTCACCAGGTGCAAGCTCAATATTCAAAGGTTCTGATATCTAATGCACCTTCAGAATCACAAGTTTGTTGTCATTCTACCCAGGGAAAATCTTCAATTCGTCCCCGAAAACGACGCCAGAAATGTTAGCACCAGAAGTCACCTCTGGATTGTTGCAGAGGTGAGCCTGATACCCATCAGTTTTATGTCACAATGAATAGTTTAAAGGCGGTATAATAGATGCAGACTCATGATGGTATCGTTCTAACTAAGAAAACGGGGTTGGCACGCATAGGAAAGTGAGGTCTTGATCTAACTTCAACCAATAATTTGCAGTATAGTGGTGAGTAGAGGGAAGAACTTAAGGAGAATGAAATGGTCTGCTATGGACATCCGGTCTTCCAGTAGCCTAAGGAGGAAAAGCTTCAAATACAAGATCCTCTTGAATTCATAACTTCAAGAAACTAAAACCACCATAACAGTACTGCAATCAAACATACATTACAATACAGTCACAACAACCCGACTGGATCATCCATGCTCGAGCTCTCAGCATCATGGGGAAAAGAGAACGCAAGAAACTGGTTAAAACTGGTTGTAATGTTGCCATGATCAAACCTCCATCACAAAAACACAACTACCCTCGACTAGATCCTCCATGCCCGACTGTTTCAACACAGCAGTTACACAAAGATGAAAGGAAACTGACTTTCATTAAACAATAAGTCTCAAATACATATCATAACCAGAGAACCAGAGGCTTTGCTAAAACTTTACAAATCAGGAGCTTAGCTCAAACATCAACCCTCACAAAATATTAAAACTGAGTATTTATACTCAAAGAAGCTTACTCCCTTCAGAGGCGCGCTCTGGTCTTGGCATTCGAGGCTTGGTGTCTGCATCTTCTTCTGTTAGGCTACACTTGCATTATTTTGTCAGACGTAAGATTAGATCGATATGGGCTTCACAAGAAAATCCATGATAGGGAAATTTCGGCTGACAGTCTACCCTCCATGGCCAGATTTTCCATGCTTTCCATTTATGTGGTGAAATGAGGTTTCAACCACCTTCCCCATTTTCATTAACTACTTTCATTGGGATCAGGATGAGGCCTGACACCCATGAATGTTCCAAGCGATCTCATAATTCCTTTGAGGAAATTTTGGCATCTCGAGGCCACGTCGATCCTTCTCTTTGACCAAATCTGGCGCTTCAATATTTCATGCAGCTCCATTCCCTTGCCCCACACGACCACGGGCTATGACCTCGCTTATCCACATGAAATATCAGGATTTCGCATTTCGAGAGTTTCTACTTCCCTTGATCTCCAATACTCCGATGCTCTAAATCATGAAACGACTCATTGATATCCACGACCGGGTTTACTGTAAAACTGACAATTGCGATCATTTCTTCGAGCACTTTGGCCACCCGCTGCTTGGATGGGCACTTATTATTATTTTGGCCCCACTTTCTATATGACCCTGGGCTGTGATTGTGGGCCTTACTCTCAGGTGCTTCGCGATTTCGTGTTTCACGAGTTCACGTCGTGCTCCATGCTGAAATCTCCAAGTCGCGAGAGCGCGATCCCCGGATCGGATGACACGCGTCCCTCTGAAAAGGACGACCCAAATCGTATCAGTATTTCGTGACTTAGGGCCATCGACACTTCTCACCTCAACTTTCCCGAAAAGATTTCCTCCATGGTTCAGATCCTATGCCACGTTCCCTTCTAAAATGGACGGCCAAGATCATTTCAGGACTTCACGTGTTTTGAGTCCACCCTCCTAATTCCCCAACTCGCGAAAAGATGATCTAACGGTCCAGATCTCTCCTTTGATCAACGGTTACGATCTTTTCACGATTTCTCATTTTGCGAGTTCTGATGACTCTGCTCCTTGACCGCTCCATCTTGCGAAACCACGAAATGCTAATATTGCGCCACAATTAAAACTTTGCTCGTCCCTTGATCTCGGGCCTTTGCCCTGGCACTAAACTTCGAGCAACTTTCGGATCTTGAATACCCGCAAACCATCGATCTGATTTTTCTGATGGATCCAATAGCCAAGAATGAGCCTGTGCTTGATGGATTTTCATCGACCAGGTATGTGCTCGCCTTTTCACAATCGTGCCCCAACTTTGGATGAAAAACATTTGTGGGTTTTTAAAACCCACATATTTTGCATTTGGTCACCCAATGACCAACTTCAAAGGAAAACAATCCCCTTGCAAAAATATGTGATAACAGTCGTCACATCTCTTCTCAGAGATAAAGCTACCACCATTCTAGTGAATCTTTCACTTTGTATTTTTACAGTCTCTTTACAATTATTTCATTAATAGAAATCAAGTATTGTTGTATTTCTCTATTTCTGGTAAATTTCATGAGTATTTCATTGTATATTCTTTACTTTTATTTTGTTCCGAAAATAAATATGGATCAATGGTATCAGAGTAGGCTGCTCTTGATTGTTTTTCAACGCATGTCCACGACGAGGTCCGAGTATATCCAGTTGGGTCTTGAGTTTGTCTTTCTTGAGGAAAATCACTCTCGCACGCCCAAAAAACCCTCGATGGTGGCAGAAAAGAAAGATGGTGGAGCAAAATATTCTATTAACATGTTGCTTGAGCAATATCTCACGCGACAGAGGGATGAAATGATGGAGAATTTTTCACACATTCTTCAATACATGCTGATAGAAATAGACACATCTTCATCAAACATCCATTTTGGAGGAACCTCTCCCTTCAAGGTACAAGTTAATTTTTATATTCCCATATTTGAAGGTTAGATAGATGCGGATTCCCTATAAAAATGGTTAAATCTATTAGAAGGTTATTTCTCTGTTCAAAAATTTTCCTAGAGGGAAAATATCACCTTTGCACTCCTTAAGGATCTCCCCCGTGTCAAACATTGGTGGGAAACTTACTAAGAGCAAAGTTCCACAGATTAACTTGGAATATATGGGATCGATCCCACTTAGGATTTTTTTGTGGATGCGATCAAAGAACAGTACTATCATGTTGATAATTATGAAGACTAGTACATGAGAGGACCACACTACGGTAAGAGAAGAGCCAAACAATGTCGAATTTCAAAAATACTTTCCATACCTTGCACACCAAGTTGGGCATGAAAGACTCCAAGCGACATCTAGTTCTGAAATACCATGGGGCTCTACATAGGTACATCTAAATTGAAATGGATTTCCTGAACTTCTCATCATTGGGAGCTTCCTATCAATATGTTGTCAAAATCAAACAAAAATTTAAGCACTAGAACAAATGGGAATTCGGGTCTGCAAATCTACAACAACCAAGCATGGTAAAGACAACCCTAACTAAAAACCTCTAGACAACCATTCCAAGACACAAGAAAAAAGGGTAAAGTAAAGATGAAGAATGACACTGGGAAGTGGTGTGACTTCCACAAAATTCCTTGGCAAAACTCCGATGAATGTCGTTCGAAACGGTCATTGGTGGTCAAGGTCAAAGACACGGAGCCGAACCCGGATTCGAAATCCAATTCAAAAAATATTTAAAATAGCCATATCATCGATGCAGACCCCACTGCTATTGTTGAAACCACAAAAATTCAACTAGAAGAACCAGTATATCCTGAAGAGGGGGAGCACCTCTTCCATTCACAGATGCGGGTGAAGGGGACCCCATTGCATTTCATTGTTAATAACGACAGCCATAATAAATTCATCTCATCTAAGGTTGTCAAACAATTGGGTTTGTTGACAACACCACACCCGTAGCCATACAACATCGAGTGGCTTCACCAAGGACGAGATCTTCACGTCAGCCAGCAATGTCGCCTATACTACGACATCCATCCCTTCAAGAATGAGGTAGTGTGTGATATTTCCCCTCTTGATGTATGTGATGTTATTTTGGGCCAACCATATATGTGGAAACGTCATGTTGTCTATGAGTCTAGACCCCGTAGTGTCATTATTACTCTGGGAGGTCGTATCTACAGGATACCAGAGGTAGTTCCAACTACTGCTCCACCAAAACAGCACTGCAAGGTAATCTATCATACTGCAAAATTCATCATCTTCACAGTTTGGTCAAAGGATGTACAAAATACCACTACAACCATTGTATCCTCAACACCTTCTATCCAAAAAAAATATATTGTCGAAGAGACAAAATATATTTTTTCTTCACCTACAATGGTGCCTACACAATTCCCCATCCAACCTAGAGACAACAAGTTGGTGGAACATATTCAACCCCTCCAGCAACAGGTTTGTGACAGTCTTCCACAAGACAAGAAGCACAACTTCTCCAACAAGGCATGCAACTCACCAAGCTTAAGATTCATAAAATGCTTTCCCCTCTTCCCTGGGCACTCAACGCAATGGAGACCATTTCTTCCTAAGAGGGGAGGATTGATCCAGGTGGATATTGGTGGCCACACACCTGTTCCAACTGGCTCCTCTTGTCTTTTTTCAGTACAACACGTTCTTTTGTACTTATTTGTAATTGTGGGTTCTACACTTCCGGGGTTGTATGAATCCCTACACATCTTCCAAGTGGATACTGGTGTTCTTCCACCTAATCCAACTGGCTTATTTGGCCACCCACCTATTGCAATTGGCTCCTCTTGTCAGTTTTTAGTACAACACGTTCTTCTGTACTTCTTTGTGATTTTGGTTTCTACACTTCTAGGGTTGTCTGAGTCCATACACATCTTCCAGGTGGATATTGGTGGCCTCCCACCTAATCCAACCGGATTATTTTGTATTTTTTCATGTCATCACATCTTGTTGTACTTCTAGGGTTGTTTTGGGGCCCTAAACAATGTTTTTTTGACTCGACGCAGTTAAATTATAGATGGAGTCAGAGCTTGATGATGTAATACATATTTCTCAAAAATACCTTTCCAATGGGCTATCACACGCCTAAAATGGAGATCGTATGCAAAATTTACGACCCCAAGAAGTTAATGTACTAACTTACCCAAACGGGCCCCACATGACTTTTGGAATTTCATCTCCTAGGGTTAGGTTTTTGGATGTCTAGGGTTTTGGCATTCCTGTTTATCATAAAAAGGCCTTTAGAGCCTCATTGTAATCATCTTCTTATGAATGAGCATAGCCGTCACATCTCTTCTTAGAGATAAAGATGCCACCATTCTAACCAGTCTTGCACTATGTATTTTTACAGTCTCTTTACAATTCTTTCATTAATAGAAATCAAGTATTGTTGTATTTCTCCGTTTCTGTCAATTTTCATGAGTATTTCATTGTAATTTCTCTGCTTTCATTTTGTTCTAAAGATAAATCTGGATCAGCTATATCCACCCCTGGTCGTTCAGGGTCTTCTCCCAAAGAGGGAACCTCTCGTCAAAACCCTCCAGTAACTGAAAAATCTCCTCCAAAGAAACCCACCCCCATTCCTTCCCCTATCATTCCCCCCTCCCCTTCCCAAAACTCTTTTGAAATTCTAGGTGAACCCTCTTCTAGGAAATATCTGTCAGTCGGTCTAGTGTTGGAACCTTTGGCACATTCTACCTCTTTAGCTCTAGAAGGAATAACTGAATATCCAGGAGAAGAAGAAAGTTTTCATGAAGTCAACCAAGACGAGGATCCTCAAGAAATCGAGGAAAAGGAAGAAAAAGGACATTCTAACCACGCAACCTTACCTCCTGCAATCTTGTTGCAAATTCATTACACATTTTTTCCTATTAAGAATTTGGGCATTTCGACACTGTAATATTATTAAGATCGGAGTATAACTCTGCAGGAGTAAAAAAAAAAGTATGGGTCCTACCTGCACCATTATTTGAGACCTATCCCATTGGATTCCTCTCTTTTCCATGATCGTAGTGGTACCTATAATTTTCAAGTCGTTTCTTTCCCGTGGACCCGACACCTTCCCGACACCCTTATTGGACTCTTATCCCATTGGATTCCTCTCTTTTCCTTGGTCCCAGTGGTACATATCATTTTCAAGCCTTTTTTTCTCGTGGACCTGACCCCTTCTCGACACCATTATTTTTCACTAATCCCATTGGTTTCCTCTCGTTTCCCTGATCGTAGTGGTGTATATCACTTATCTCCCTTTTTGTCCACGGACCCACCCCTCATCTTCTAATGGCCCCCACTCGCCAAAACGAAACCAATCAGAAATTGAATAATGACATTACTACCATTCATGCCAAAATGGACCACATCTAGGAACAACTCTCTAGTCGAATAGAAGAACTTTGCTCTTCTTTCCAACAATTCCTACCCAAGTGTCCTTCCTCCTCTATCCCAAACCCCCAAGTCGAAGGTGTTGACTCTTCCAATCCTATGAAATTTCATTCCAGTCATTACCCCCATCTTCCCAGTGTTGAGGTGAACAAATTTAATAGCTCGGATCCAATAGCCTAGGCCACTTAGTTGGAACATTATTTATCCATGTATGGCATTATCGATGAATTAACCAAGCTTCATTATGAAGTTATCTATCTGGATCTGGAACCATGGCAATGGTGGCAATGGCATAGAAATGCACGCCAAGGGTATGTTGCTTGGACACAGTTTTTTGTTGAGTTGTATGAATTATTTGACAGTGGAACAGTGGAAGATTTTATCACTGCCTTCCATCACTTGGATTTTTGAACGGAGGGTATGATCGATGCCTTCTTTCGAGTGTTGACTCATAAAATGGTCAACTAAGCCACCTGCCTGCAAATAGTTGCAAGGCACTAATAAAATTTTTATTATCTACCTATAAACTATAAATACTTAACTATAGGTGGGGCTCCCTAGTTTAAAAGAGAAATCAAAATGCTTTGTCCTCCAAAGAACGATCTTTTACAACCTACTTCAGTTTTATTGAGACATTTTGATGCATCAATCATTATTAATGAAATTTTAGAAGTGATGGTCAAAAGAGTATAAGTCTTATCTTTGTTATTAATGATGATGAATGGCCTTGTTCATATAGAAAGTTGTTGTTTTATTTATCAAAAAGGTTGGCATATATTGAAGCTTTCATATGCAAGTCATGTGATAAGGTGGACTTTACATTTAAAATTTTGGTTATATTCGATGGTCCAATGTCAAACGATACTCAACAACTTAACATAACCTTGTATATTGTATGAACTATCAAGATCTTGTTATGAAGGAAGAGGAACGATAAAGTTTACATGTTGGAGAATCTTTTTAAAATAACATGTATGGTATAATCTTGTTACCATTCGAGTTTTCCCTTTGACATTTACTACAATATATTTATGATGTCATGTCTTAAGATTGGTGATCAACGTGGTTTAAATTTGATGTAAGATTTGTTGTTTAACCTTGGCCATCATTCCAAAGGTATTAAACCTTGTTGATGTAGATGAGTGGAACGAGTGATTCATTGTAGACTCGACATGAGATGTGGCATTGTGATCGATTCTAGTGATTAATGGAAATGTGACTTGGAAAAGCTCCTTAATGTGAAATGACATGCAGCCACATGCATTGAGTGCATGGACAAGGGTTTTTCGTTGGGTTTACCACTTTGTACATTCGAGCATTTTCACTATGTTGGTCTGTGAAATTGAGTTCTGGAAAGATTGTTCTGTTCAAACCCTAACCCTTGACTTATCTGGCACTAAAGCACGTCTTGCTTAAGGAAAGAAACAAGCAATACTGAAGGTATGTTCTGTAGCTTATTATTATCAAATAAATTCAGCATTTGTAGTGATAATTTGGTTATAGCTCTATGTGATGGTGAATGAGCTTGTTGCTTGTTGTTAGTTTTGTTCGGTAGATTCCTTTTCCTTCAGAAAAATGATAGTATCAAAGCATTGTCATTATTGGTCTTGTTTTGTCATTTTCTTTCAAATGGGATAAAACTAGGGTCTTCTCTTTCGATATACTTTACTGTCAATATTGGGTCACGAACTCTGCTATATTCCCACAATCTGTATATATTCATTACCCTTGTCCTTGTGTTGAATTACATTGTTACTATGCTTATAAAATTGTCTCACCGCCTTGTTGCAAAATATTTAACACTTGAAAGAAACTGCATCATTTTTATTTTACCCTCTACCTAGAGCTGGGATATACTAGTTATTTTGGACCTTTGTTTGGTGTTCGTTTTCATGTTCTCCTCTTCGATAAATTTTGGTTCTTTGGTCAAGGTCGATTCAAAGGATCTATGCACAGTTAGTTTCGAATCACCCATGCTTAGAAAGAGTCGGATTATCCTTCATACGTAACCCTAGTCTCTACACTTTTTATGCTTAAGATTTGTTTGAAACTATAGATGGGTTGTGGGTTTTGTAACCCTAACATTCTCCAAAATCGTCTTTCATAATAAAAATGAGCAGTCTCCAGTTCAATTTATGATCATGGTTAGAATAGAAGGAAAATGTGTGAACTATGTTTAAAATGGAAATGGTTGTTTGTATGATACATTTGACATGTAAATATCTCATTGGATGCACATGTATGTTGCATCTGCATACAGAGGTGTGTTCAATTGTTTATGTTGATAAATGAAGATGATTGTGTGTTGAAGTAATGGGGAAGTGTTTGGCCATACCTGCAAGTTTCATTTGCACACAAAAATTATTGGAATTTCTTCAATTTGAACTCCAATACTTTAAATTTTTTTATTAAGCTACATGATTACAATGGGGTTCTGAGTTTGAAGAGGGTATGTGAATAATTTACTCGCTTGAGATAAAATTAATCAAAGTAGTTTTGACCTTCACTATACATTTGGTAGTGACTTGTTGGTTATTAATTATGTCAATTCATTGGTTGTTGGCATGATGAGTTAAAGACACTAGAATTCTATGATTGTGCCTAGTCTGGCCATTGCATTTCATTGTTTGGCAATTTTTGGAATCAAATCAAATATATTGTTAGAAGAAAATCAAATTCATTGATATAAGTTCACAAATTTTGGGTAATGAGATGATTTTGGAGCTGGTTTTTAAAAGGATACATGTTTGGTTTTATATCTACAGGACCAAGCCCCTCATACTTTCATTTTTTGTTAATTATTCCCTCATTCCCAACTCCATTTATCATTTTAAGAGATCATTTATTTTCCCCTTCTGTGATATATAAAGATTGGAATTTTCCTCTGTCATATTGATATTAATGTTAAAAGGAGAGAGTATTTTGTGGATAGTTTCACGATCATAATTATGTTACAGGATGTCAAAATTGATATGTTAAGTTTTTTTCAGAGCTGAATCCCTCATATTTTCATTGTCCATGAGTTATTCCTAGCTCCCAGTTCCACATTAATTTTAATTAATATATCTTCTCCCTTATACATACTTGATGATAAAGATTAGTAGAGATGGGTATTTGATGAGGCATAGATGAACACATTGTGGGATGATAACCAGGATTCGCAGATCTTTAATGCAATTTATGTTAGAAAAACAGGACCGCGGAGCAATAAAATAAAACAAATGCAGAAACAAAACACAGAAGACACACAATACAAGAGAGACACAGATTTACGTGGTTCACCCAGTGTGGGCTACGTCCACCATAGAAATTGCCAGGTCCTTCCTTTATTATTATCCAGCAAATGAAGGGATACAACCTACAGCAAAACCCGTTGTAACTTCCTCTTCTTTCTCTCACAGTCTCCTCTCTCAAAATGCAATATTCACCATCATCCATAGCCGCAATACATTTCCCTCATAAAAGAGGGTTGCCTTCTAAGGCAAAAAACCCTAACATAATCTCTACCGTTAGAAATGTGACCTTATAATGAACGGTCCAGATTTACAATGAAATTACAATATACGTTTACAAAGCAATTTTTCCTTCGGGGGCTTCGCCCCTGAACCCCCACTGGGGGCCCGCTTTCCCCCAGTCGGGGGGATAGGCCCCCCGGACCCCGCAGAGGGGGTACCCCCCCTCTGCACTCCCCCGCGTGAAAGAGTGTACATACTTCTGGGGTGTAAATATTGTTAGAATATAAAAGATTGTGTGCTCGTTTTACCACGACGATACCCTCGTCTCCCAACCGCAGGCCGAAACCTCCCTCTGAGCACCTTAACCTTGACCTGAGAATTCCTCCAGAAGCAAACCCTAGGCTAGATAGCCAAACAAGGAGCAGCGCATCTCTCCCCAAGGATAGTGCATCACAAAAAGCTGATCAGATAGTCCAAACCCTAGCCAAGAGATATCCAAGCCAAATATTGAAACTTGATGTTGTTGCAGCTGCACCTGCAACCCTCCTCCAAACCTGCGCACCAGCTACACCTGCAGTGCGCACCAACTGGGAAAACTGCAGTCCCTGAGATGTGACAAATGAGAAACCGGCGCCCTGTATTTATAGTAATCCTACCAATTTACTGGGGCCGACTTCTCCTTCTGGGTAGGTGTCTGTTCAGTATATTATTATTAATTCTAGTCGACTTCTTCTCTTGGAGGTTAATAGCCTAATATAAATTATATTCTTGAGCCGACAAGGCTTCTAGGGTTATTAGCCAATTCATTAGGGTTTCTCTTGCTTCCTGGAGTCTTCTATTCTCGTCAGGTTCACATGTAGAGGTAAATACCTCCCGCAGCTACCAT
>ML896228.1:0-12132 GCA_009831015.1 Picea engelmannii | reverse complement strand
AAATTCTACCAAGTGCAAGTAGTATTCCCATTTTGATGGTTTGTCCATCACATACACCCTCAATATGTATTCTATCACTTGATTCACCCACTCTGTCTTCCCATCCAACTTAGGATGATAGGTTGTACTGAAATTCAAATTCATTCTGAATCCCTTGAATAACCCTTTCCAAAAATTTGAGGTAAATTTCGGGTCTCTGTCAGACACAATTGTCTTGGGAATTTTGTACAATCATGCCACTTCCTTCATAAAAATATCAACAACATCCGTTGCCTTGTGAGTGGTCTTTAATAGAATGAAATGGGGAGCTTTTGTAATCTTTTCCACCACCACCATAATGGAATCATGTTGCTTTCATGTTCTGGGCAATCCCGTGATGAATTCCAATGTCACTACCTCCCATTTCCACTCAAAAATGGGTAAAGGCTGCAACAACCCTATTGGGTGTCTATGCTTATCTTTAACCTTCTTGCATTCCATACATCTGGTGATGTATTCAACAATCTCTTTCTTCATACTTGGCCAAAATTAATGGCTCTTGATTGCTGCCATAGTCTTCTGATATCCAGGGTGCCCAACATAAGGCATGTTATGCATTTCTCTCATAATCACAAGTTTCAAATCCTGGACATTAGGTACATACACTCTGTTCTTGTACAGAAGTATTCCATCAGTCTCTAATTTACAATTTTCCACTTTCTGTGGCAACTCACCTTGTTGTAGCTTTGCTACCAGCTCCCTGTACTGCAAATATGCATTTGTATCTTCCAAAATTATACTCTTTATATTGGTTTGATACATACTAATGTTTGTAGCATGTAATTCATGTACTCTCCTGCTGAGTTCATCAGCCACTTTATTCTCCTTCCCTTTGATATGCTTGATATCAAAGTCATATTCACAGAGAAATTCCAGCCACCTACTATGTCTAGCATTCAAGGTTGGTTGATCGAATAATTACTACAGACCATTATGGTCTATTCTCAATTAAAACCTTCTTCCCATGAGGTAATGTCTCCATTTCCTCAGAGCATGAACGATGGAAGCTAACTCCAAATCATGAGTTGCGTAATGTTTTTCATGCTCTTTCAACTTTCTGGATTCATAACAAATTACAAATCCATTTTGACTAAGGACTCCTCCCAGTCCTTATTTACATGCATCAGTGCACACCACAAAATCTTTGTTTGGGTATGCAATTCTCAATATTGGAGCACCGATTAATAGTTCCTTAATCCTTGAAATCTTTTCTCGCAATCTTCTGTCCACTGAAACTTTTTCTCCTTCCTTTACAAGGAAGTGATAGGGTGAGCTATCCTCGATAACCCTTCGATGAACCTTCTGTAATAACTAGCTAGACCCATAAAGGATCTGACTTATGTCACATTCCTTGGCACTGACCATCCTCTAATGGCCTCAATCTTCTTAGGATCTACAACTATCCCATCCTTTGAAATAATATGCCCCAAGTAATTGATCTACTCCTGATAAAATGAGCACTTTCTCAACTTGGCATATAGTTGGTGCTCTCTGAGCACCTGCAACACCACCCTCAGATGTTTTTCATGCTCTTCCTCTGACTTGGCATACACCAGAATGTCATCCAAAAAGACTATGACAAACTTGTCCAAATAATCCCTGAATACACCATTCATTAGACACATAAAAACAATGGGTGCATTTGACAACCCAAATGGAACCAATGTGAACTTGTAATGACCATACCTTGTTCTAAAGGCGGTATTGTTGATGTATTCATCCTTTATCCTTACCTAGTGATATCCTGACCTGATATCTATCTTAGAAAATATCTTCGCATCCTTCAATTTATCGAAGAGGTCAACAATCCTCGATAGAGGATATTTGTTCTTTACAATCACTTTGTTCAATTGTATGAAATCGATACAAAATCACATCATTCCATCTTTCTTCTTCACAAACAGAACTGATGCTCCCAAAGGTGACACACTTGGTCCTATATACCCCTTCTTCATAAGCTCTTCAATCTACAATTGTAACTCTTTCAGCTCTGGCGTACTCATTCTGTAAGGAGATTTCGACACTTGAGCTGCTCCAGGCATCAAATTTATAGAGAAGTCAATATCTCTCTTTGGAGGTAGTTCGGGTACCTACTAAAATACATATTCAAACTCTTTTAGTACTGCATGGTCTTTGATACCTCACACCTTATCCTTAGGTGTTTCCTCCACATGGGCTGCAAATAATTGATAGCCTTTTCTCTAGAACTTCTTCAGCTGTGTTGATGAGATTTCTTTGATAGAAACAACTCTAGGAATTCCTTGGACTATTTTTCGATTCCCTTCCTCATCTAGGCAAGTGAATGCCTTATTATGATAGTCTGGGATGGCATGGTGTTGGTCCAACCAGTCCACCCCAATTAAACAGTCATAAGATTCTAAAGGCAAAATATTCAATTCAACCTTCGTGCTCATTCCATTCATGTCCATAGAACAGGACTTAACCAACTCCATGAATTTCCTATTGGTTCTTGTAGCCAACTACACTAACCAAGACTTTTAATATTTGCTTCTTGACAAATGAAAACTTTCCACCACTCTAGGATCTATATAAATATGGCTATCCCTTGAATCAATTAAAATAGTAAATGGTCAGTTGTTAATCATACCTTCCACTTCAATCATGTGCGACTGAAATTCAACTTGTTTGTTGTCTAGGGCCGCATAGATCCTTGGCATTCTACTACCCATGTCCTCCACTATTTCAACTTCCTGAACATTGTGGACAACTCTCACTTTATCATTTATGTGGGGGGAATATATGTACCTATGGTTAAATTTACAACCCAAACACTCCATAGGTGTCTGTCTTGGCATTTGTCCACCCACTTCAGCCTTCTTGGCCTCTATAAAAGATGTCTGTCCTTGAGGACTATTTCTGAAAAAGGAAGGTTTGCTTCCCTTTTGTTTCTGCTCTTTCTTGAAATTCTTTTTGTCTTCGCAAGCCTTTTGGAAGGTAGGATTTTCTTTTTGTTGTTCATATAAGCATTTCTCCCTCCTTATCATCACTTCCATGGTTTTTGGGTTATCATACTGAATATTGTCACCAATGGAAGGTGGAAATACACTTAGATACCTCTCAATATTGACAATATCATCTTTGATGAATGGAACATACTTTAGCAATTCCAGTAACCTACGCTCATACTCATCAATGGTCATGTTGCCTAGCTTGAGTTCAAATAACTCCTTCATATTTCTGTCATGGTATCTTTTAGTCAAGTATTTCTTCTTGAAATATCTCTTGAATTCTTTCCAAGTGATATCTTTCTCTCTAATGTGTTGCACCTATACAAGCTCATCCCAACACATGGATGCTTTTCCTTTCAGTTGATACATCACAATTCTTCCTTTTTCATGAGAGGAATAATTCTGCAGTTGGAAATATTTCCTCATGGCAAGCAACCATGTTTCAACATCTTCCTCCTTCTTATGTTCTCCATCAAATGTAGGAGGATTAATCTTATTCATTTCTCCCTTTAGTTCATCCACTCCAGATCTCCTATGCTTTCTGGTAGGCAATGGGCTTGAACTACTATGTGCTTCCTTACCGGAATGATTTGGAGATAAACTACGATGTTTGCTAACAATCCTCGATCTTATTTTCCTCTCAGGGGTCCTGCAACTCCCTGTTTTTCTTGAGTCACTCTCTTTTTCCATTTTTTTTTATATTCTTTCCAAACTCTTCAACAACTTTCAGTTGAATTCACCTTGTTTATCCTGAGTCTTCCTGAGCTTTCTACTAACTGTTTGGTGAGTTTGGGCATATTTCTAAAAATTTTCAATGATTTTCATCATACGCCCTTATTTATTCATCTATTTTTCATGCTCACTGGAGTTCGATGCTTCAACTCCCAAGTGGGCATCCATTCCTTCTCTTTTGTTCTCTAAACTAGAGGAATTTCACGCTTCTTCCATTTCTTTGCACTTCATGGAAATTCTAATCAGTTATGTCACTTGTCAAACTTCTGCAATCACAACGTGTAGACAACCATAATTTTTCAGGTCATCTCTTCTTAACAAATTACAC
Organism: Picea engelmannii; assembly: GCA_009831015.1. Lineage (NCBI taxonomy): Eukaryota > Viridiplantae > Streptophyta > Pinopsida > Pinales > Pinaceae > Picea > Picea engelmannii. Next base: position 8,064 of record ML896228.1, on the reverse strand, counting down.
ACATTCAAAACCAATCTGATTTAAGAAAATGTTTCGATTTCATGAATTTTTTGAGCTCTTCTCAGCTCTGTAAATTTCGGGTGATAGCCCCCTCTTTCTTAGTCCCTAACCCATGCGATCACTAGCCATGACCAAATGCTATACCACTAGGTGCTACTTGACTTTTGGAAAGTTTCAAGGAACACACAACTATCTCTCGGAGTTCTGATTATCGAATTCATGAAATCGGGTGGATCAACGATCCACGTTTACTCATCCTCCAACGACTGAAATCCAATGTGGTTTTTTTGTCATCAAAGTTTTTCGAGACTTATGGACTCAGAGTTTCGAGGTTTCGGATTTGTAGGCTCCCACACTCGCTTCCCTCTCCAACTCCCAACTTTTGAACTTCCGACCTTTCTAGCCTTTGGGCCCACAACACAGCTATCACCAACCACAGTGGTGACATGCGGTGTACTTAAGAAGGTCCACGTTACCTCAGGTGACATCATCTGGCCCTACTGTGTCTGATTTTCCTTTGGGGCCCACTGGCACATGGCACAAATCCCTTGGGTCCACATCCATCCAAGTGATGTCAACTTGACCCACTACTTCAACTCTTCAAGATTTCAAAATTTTTGGCTTCGGGAGTTTGTGCATCAAAACATCCCACTTCTCTCGACAACCGAACTCCCAAAATTGCTCTCTACTCTTATTCTCGATCCAACAAACAAGATATTTTTCCCATATCTATGGTGTATATCTTCTCGAGACTTCATAGTTCTGGGGTTTTGTGTCTCAACGCACCTTGCTTTTCCCGAAAGCCGAACTCTCAAAAGGCTTCTCGGATATCCTCCCGACACTTTCTCCAGATCTAACGGTTGTAAAGGTTTTTCCTTTCTTTCCCAAAAGATCCTACAGCTCCAACATCCAAAGTGTTGAGTGTCCTCTCTCTCTATGGTCAAAAACCACACTGACTATGGTTTTATTCTACTGCTACTCCTCCTGAGATTCATAACACGACCAATGTAACCCTTTAGCACTCAGAAACAATGTAAGGTTTAAAATTAGTCCTCTAGACACAATTTCCTCTCGAAACCTTGGGTCCAAAGACCACTTATCCAACCCATCCAGGCTCAGGGTTGAAACCTTGGGCTTTGATAGCATATTGTAACATCCCCAACCATCAACCCCACGGTCGGGAAAATGCTATTATGAAAAACATTCTCATACTTATTTATAAAACATGCTTATTAAATATAATTAACATATTTAACCAAACAACACGGAGTAAGCACATGATTACTACTAATATACATTACCAAGGACATTAACAATAACTCATATGCGCAATAGAATACATGATAACATATAAGCATCATAGACATGAAAAACATAATATTAAGCATAAACATATACTTATCTTTGAAACTATGGTAATTCCACCAACTGCGTACAGACCTTCCATGAACCTCCCAGCCTTAGAACGTGTTTCTCATCACTCTTAGTAGTATGTCACCCCCAAGCTGGGACTAAGCTCCACCGGGAAAGGGAATCCTAGGCTAGGAAAGGTCAACAGAAGACACACAATCACAGAGGAATAATTCTCTCCCAAAAGTCACTTACGCCCACTACTCACAAACTCTCGTTCCCCACATACCTATCCCACCCAAGGAGTATACACCTTCACTATCACCAATATAGTCCTTCGGATGTTAAACCTCCCTTGCCTTGGGATTTAGCAACAAATTGGACCAGAAGTCTCCATGCTCTGTTCCAGCTACTTGACCCCTTCCATGAGTTCTCACTTCCTCCGTACACTCTATCACCTGGAGAGAGTCAATCATAGGCTTTGTAACCTACCTCTTCAACAACAATCACCTCCCTCACCTAGAGAGAGGGTTACACACATGCCAAAAAACTTGTTTTCTTGAACTCGGTTTCCAACACAATCGGGAAACCTTGAGGCTCAGCACGAACATACACTTTCCAGCAATTCACATGCAATCAATCACTGTGCGGCCACATCAATCCACTGGGAACACATACACGACCACCCAAAAATGGTGACAGAAAGATGCTACAACATAACGAGGCTCAACGATTACATGACACTTCGGTTTTATCAACCAACAACACAGGACGAGTTCTTGGTTCTGGTTTTGGGAATGCGTAAGGGTGTACAGATATCTCACACACATTCTTAAACTGTTCAAGTAAGGGATTTGAGAAAAAACACTAGACAGAGGTCGATGATCACACCCGCGAGATCAGACAGAGGATGGAGAATGGAATTTTGAACCCCAGATTCAGGGATGGATGGAGGAATGCAGAACAAACCCCCAGCATGTATTACTCCTCTGGTTTTAACTGGATGCACCTAGGTCGACACCTATCTCCATGGGGATACATGCTTCCCATTTTGCACAAGTTCCCCCTTCCAGGAACTTAGGATAAAACATAAACATTTACACAACTTCGGATTAATATTGAATTATTATTCCCAAGGAATTAAGATCCTAAACATAGCCCCTCTTCCCAACCTTTCATCCCCCTCTCCCTTACCCAGACTTTGTGGAAGTTTAGTCCCCCATCACTCATTCATCGTGGTCGGCCCACACAGAGATGTTTTTTTTTTTTTTTTTATATCAATAATGTGCATCATTACATCATCAACACTTAGGCTCTCTTTCCTAATTAACACATAAGACCACTAGCTTATATAAACTTGGCTCACCATCCTATACAACATAATTACAATTCATAATGCAATTGAGGCACGTCCTTGGAGTATTACAGTTTTTCAGGAAAAACTCTAAGCATTGTCTTTATTCTTTCTCACGCTCGTAAAACTATGAGAATGTAATAGAGTAAAATTTTATCTCTTTTNTTGGCTCACCATCCTATACAACATAATTACAATTCATAATGCAATTGAGGCACGTCCTTGGAGTATTACAGTTTTTCAGGAAAAACTCTAAGCATTGTCTTTATTCTTTCTCACGCTCGTAAAACTATGAGAATGTAATAGAGTAAAAGTTTATCTCTTTTTCAAACTCATAATGGCACTGCAAAAAATGAACCCCCTAAAGTCTCCTTTAAGATCTTTTCAAAATCCCTAAACGTGAAAAGATAGCCCAGTGACCTTGTTCTTTTCATGCTCATAAAATTATTAGAAGAAAATGTGTGATGAGCGGTAGATTATCTATTTTTTGGTCTCATTAGACTAATTTACAAAAAAGGACATTTGGGAGTTTTCTTTAAGTGTTTTTCAAACTCTCTAAACACAAAAATCCCTTGAGTTTTCTTTTTCTGGACTCGTAAAACAAGCATTGAAAGGCCCATATGGGATCGAACCACTCCTTCCTAGGGTTTATTAAAAATACTTCGAGGGACTCATCCGAAGGATGAGATTACATTACAAGGATATGTTATCCTCCTCAAGATTATGTAAAAATACAGAGGTACTCTCCAGAAACAGTAGGAGGAAATTGGGAAAGAAATGTATATATGTATCTATGTTAATGGCAATAAGTCGCTCTTGAACATGACACCCCTCTTAATTATTGTATCTAAGTTGGGAATTCCATTTGTCTCTCGTTTGATCATCCACCAGTCTATATGTTGGCCCCTCCTTGAGTCAATGCTTCCAAGAAAATTGTCGTTTTGTTCATATGTTCAAGAGAAGTTCCATCTAAAAAAGTGTTCTATTGAGTCGGCCATATGCAGTCTTCAAATTCTTACCATATCAAATTTCCCCGAGTTAGGTCTGAATCACTTTATACTATGATATACTTAAAATATGTTACATATTTTGTGTCATTGATGGGATATACGTGATGAGTCTTCTCATGTCCACTTCAACTCATTATCTAGGAATTAGACTTAGAAAGCATTTAGTACCTTGGAACCTACATGCCTCAATGACAGGATTCCTCATTTTCAACAATGGGTTCACATCATTGGCCCCTGATTGGAAGATTCCATCGAGTGTTAGAATTCAACTCATTAATTCACATTCATTGTATTGTAATAGAGTACCTTGGGGGGAATTGACATCAATGTTGATTTCCCTAGGTGATTTCCCTAGAACTTGTTAACATTATCCATTAATGACTGATAATCAAGTGGTTTCTGCCATGTTCGAATTCGACACCTGTAATCACATAGATATATTCGTACTTTGGGGACAATGGAAATGAAGACCCTGGATATCACCATATCAATCCAGGGTATATATTGACACATAGATCCACTTTTTATTTCTCCTGGCTATGTCTTAATTTGATTTGTTAGAGCATAGATCCATAGTGTATTTCTCATGGGTATTTCTCCTGACCAAGTTTTGGGGAAACTTTGGTTAGTTTTGGCCCACTTTTGGACTTCGACACATTGTTCAAAGAAGGAGTGCCCAGGTGGAGCTGAGATAATGGATCTCACCCATTTTGAGGTTTATGTGGATGCAGTAAGGGGTCCTCTAGGGTTTTGTAAAGGGTTTATGGGATGTTAGCCCATGGGTTTTCCCCATGTTTAGGACTTATTGTAAGGGTTTGTAAAGTATAAATAAAGAGGAATGTATTGTAGAAGTAGTAAATCAAGTAGCTTTGTGAAAAGGAATGTATTTGGTCGAGGTTTTGTGCTCGACTGTGATTTTGTAGCAGGTGCTAAGTGTTGTGATAATAGATTGTGGATCTCTGCATGTGACATAGTTTTGGAAGGTAAAGAAGGAGGATCTAGTGCTTAGTGCATAGATATCCTGTCTTGTGAAAAGTTCAACTCTGTGGCTTAGTGCACAAGAGTGACTGGATGTAAGATTTTGGTGAATAATAAATAGGAAAAGCGGTTTGTTGACGTAGCCCACCCTGGGTGAACCATGTATATCTGGTGTCTCATGGTTTTCTTTGTGCAGTGATATTCTTACTATGCATTTTCTTAGTGCTTTGATTATGATGTGTAATGAATATATAGTTTGATTTCTTAAGTACTTTACTTTGGTTAAAGGGTAAATGAATGCTAGATTTAAATTATAGTGCTAAGTGCTAACTACTCGAGGTACATAATCAGTTGTTATTACTGCGCTTATCTGTCTCTAATTATGCTCTACGATGTTAATGAGGTTTATAAAATAATGCATGTTCACTTCTGTAACACCCTTTCATATTGTAACGCTCTGATACTAAACTGTAACGTTCCCCGACCATCAACCCTATGGTCGAGCCAACATTACTACGCAGAATAACAATCTCATACTTAATTCCATATATAAGACATGCATTTAAGCAAATGAAACACATTTAAACTCAAAGTAACCATAAAAATTACTGCTAACATAAATAATCCATGGTATTGACATTAATTTGTATGCACAACAGAATACATGATAAATATAAATACATAGACATGCAGAAAAGTAATTAAAACATAATATGGTACTTATGTTTGAAACGGTGGTAATTCCACCAACCAAGTACAGGCCTTCCATGAACTTCCTAGCCTTAGACCACACTTCTCATCAAGATTAGCAGTGGATCACCCCCAAGCTGGGACTAATATCCACCCCCAAGGAAAGGAATCCTAGGCTAGGCTGAGGTTACAGGGAAAACACACAGTCACAAGGAAGAATTTTTCTCCAAGGAACCACTCATACTCACTGCCCACAGACTCTCCTTCCCCACATGCTTGTTCCATCCCAGGAGTGTACACCTTCTCTGTAACCTAGACAGTCCTTCGACTGCTAAAATCCCTTGCCTTGGGTTTTAGCAACAGACCGGACCATAAGTCTTCGAGCTCTGTGGCAACTACAGGGTTCTTTCCGGGAGTTCTCTCCTTCCTCTGTGCACTCTCTCACCTGGAGAGAGTCGTTCACAGGCCCAACAACATGATCTTCCAAATTAAACCACCTCTCTCACCTGGAGAGAGTGTTGTACAAACTGGCCAACAAGACACATAGGATCAAACACTACACGTCCACCACAATCAACGAGAATCCAGACATGAACACCCCAGGGCAGCTACAGACAGGTACAACAACATAACCAGGCTTAGCAGGGATAGGACACTTCCGTTTTCTCAATCTGGAAACACGGGATAGACTCACACTCTAGATTCTCATGGATGCATGATGAGTTGTCCATGTAGGGGTTGATTCAGACTCCATGGTTTAGAACAGAGAAGGGGTGTACCTGATTTCTAGAACAACCACAAACTTTTTCTCGAAATCAACACAGGCTTCTGGTTCAAGGGATGTATGGTTTAGAAGATGCACGAGGTCTCCTGTAGAGGTCAGACCGGTTCACTCTCAGACGGTCGGGTATAATGGAGGAGGAACCCCCAACATGACTCATCTCAGCCACTTTATTTGCATGCGCCTGGGTTGATACTTGTCACCCATGCAACTGCATGTGTTCCTTCCATTTGGAAGTTGTTTGTCCTTCCAAAAAGAACTTAGGATAAAACATATTATTCACATGTCTTTTGGAATAATATTAAAATATTATTCCCCAAGGACTTAAGCCCCTAGGCTCAACACTTATTCCCTTTTCCCACCTTCCAGCCCCTAATCCATTGCCCACTCTGTGGAAGCTTAGTCCTCCATCACTCATTCATCGTGGTCGGTCTACACGTGGCCGTGTTTATATTTTATTAATGTTTTTCATTGATACATGTACAAAATCAGGCTCTTGGCCTTCAACACTTAGGCTCTCTAGCCTAATAATGACATAAGCCCACCAGCTTATATTAATTTGGCTCACAAGCCTATAAAAAAAATTACAATTCATTTCATAAACATGATTTACAATGGGGCTCGGCCTTGGGGACATTACAATCCCCCTCCCCTTATTTTTGCACTATCCTTAGTGCAACTTTACACTGTCTCTGCAAGATTTTCAAAATTTTCAAAAAGATGCGGGTACTCTGCCCTCATAACATCTTCATGCTCCCATTTCATGTCCTCAGGACTGTACCAGGTCCATTGGACCTTTACAAGCCCTATAGATCGATTCTGGAGCTGTTTGTTTTTCCTATCCAATATGCACATAGGATGCACTTGCAGGACACCTTCTGGTTCCACCGGAACCACATTCTAGTCAATAACATGATTAGCATCAGGTATATATTTCTTAAGCAATGAAACATGAAACACATTATGTACAGTCATAGATGTAGGTAATGCAAGATTATATGCAACTGGCCCAATCCTTTCCAGGATTTCAAACGGCCCACAAAATCTTGCTCCCAACTTGGCGCAACTTCCCATCTTCAGGGAACTCCTGTTAGTTTTCACTTTCAGTAAAACATGATCACCCACTTTGAATTCTCGGTGGATTATGTTCTTATCAGCATAACTTTTCTACCTGTCCTGGGCAGTTTTTAAATTCTATTTAATTTTTATCATTTGGTCCTCCATCTCCTTGAGCAACTCTGGCCCAACTACTGCTCTGTCAGCTAGATTATCCCAGCTCACTGGAGTGTTTCACTTTCTTCCATAAAGTGCTTCAAATGGGCTCATCTTCAACGATGAATAATACCCATTATTGTAGGCGAATTCTACCAAATGCAGGTAGTCTTCCCATCTTGATGGTTTGTCCATCACATACATTCTCATCATGTATTCTATTACTGTTCACCCTCTCTGTCTGTCCATCAGACTCGAGATGATATGTTGTACTAAAGTTCAGATTCGTTCTGAATCCTTTGAACAATCCTTTCCAGAAATTTGAGGTGAATTTCGAGTCCCTATCAGACACAATCATTTTAGGAATTTCATGCAAGCATGCCACTTCTTTTAAGAATATGTTAGAAACATTTGCTGCTTTGTGAGTGGTTTTCAGTGGAATAAAATGGGCAGGTTTTGTAAGCTTGTCCACCACAACCATGATCGAATCATGTTGCTTGCTCGTTCTGGGCAATCCTATAACAAAATCCATGGTCACCACTTCCCACTTCCAGTCAGGAATGGTCAAAGGATGCAACAACCCCACTGGGTGCCTATGCTCAGCCTTAACTTTCTGTCACTCCATACATCTGGTGATGTATTCAACAATATCCCTCTTCATACTTGGCCAAAAGTAATGGCTTTTGACT
>ML896225.1:0-10104 GCA_009831015.1 Picea engelmannii | reverse complement strand
CTGAGATTGTAGTAGACGTAGACCAAATCATTAAGGCGTGAGGTATCCAACTTGTAAGAGGATCATAAATTAATTTATTAGAATGTAAAGGAGCATAAAATTTAAATGACAAGTTAATAATTTATATTATATAATTTTATAATGAATTTGAAATTTCATCTGAAATTCTCTAACCTGCTGCGCTTTTTGGTGTGTATTTTTTTCAAATACACTCCAGTTGCGCTCACAACCAGAAGAGCTACATGTCTAGCTCAGCACCTAAATTTTGAGTATATAAGACGGAGGTTGGTGTGCACATACACCACTAAGTCATCAGACACGACAACAAAGAGAAGAGTTCAACATAAGAGTTTATACTTGAGTGAAGGGTACATTTTTACTGGGGTCATGACAAAAGATTTCAACAATCAATGCCACCAACATCGAGGTACATAAAGGGCTTGTTTCTCTTGATTAAATGCCAGTTCCATGCCCTCATACATGATAGAATCCAGTGGAAACATTGCAATCTTTCCATTCTTGAAATCCTGAAAACTGTTAAGTCTGTTGAATTTTGAATGGGACCTAAAATTCTACTTTCTCCATATGAAGTCCAATGAGGTTGGAACCACTCTCAAACATCCTGAAACAATTAATGGTAATGTTAAAAATTTAAGAATTTAACATTACCATTAAATACTAGGGTGGGGACCTTTTTAAATAGCACTAGTAAGGCAAAATTACCCTTAACTGCACACCAAAACACATCATTCCCCCCCCCCTGCGTTTTTCTAAATTTTTTTAGACAGATGATTTTTTTCCATCGACTCGCGAGTTTTTTGCGATTTTTCCTAAAAAATCTCCCAAAAATCGCCAAAAAATCAGCTGATTTTTTCAGCGATTTTTTTGGAAAAAATTGTTTCCTTGAAAAAATCACGATTTCTCGCGATTTTGCCGATTTTTAGGCGATTTTCTCAACAGAGGAACTTAGTACATGGTTGATCCTAGATTGGATAGTAGCAAAACATGTGTTGAGGCACCTACATGGTACAGTTGGATATGGATTGAGATATGTCTCGGATGGAGATGTGAAGCTGCAGGGTTATACAAACTCTAACTGGGCAGGGAGTGCAGTGGACCGGAAAAGCACATCAGGATGTTGCTTCATACGTCAATGGCACTCAGTACAGCAGAGGTAGAGTATATAGCATCCATTGTTGCAAGTCGTGAAGCAGTGTGACTTCAGAAGCTGCTTGCAGGGTTATTTGATCTAGAGTTGGAGCCAACTTTGATATATTGTGATAATCAAAGTTCTGTGAAACATATAGAGATCAAATACCATTACACACGAGGCATGGTGCAGAGTGGAGTTGTGGAGCTCTGGTACATATCCATAGATGAGAAGATAGCGAACATTCTCACCAAACATCTGTCTAGAGTGAAGTATGATTACTTCAAAGACAAGCTTGGCGTGATGCAAAATGCCCACCCTCATTGAGAGGAAGGTGTGTTGCTTCTCCTCCAACCAGCTAACCCCTCTGGCCAAGGGTTCCCTAGATCAGTCATGTGAGGTGACTAAGGGGGTAATGCATTGTCAAACACTAGTCTTTCCTATGCCATGCGAGGTGGTTAGGTGTGAATAAGACTATTGGGAGAAGAGAAACATCACAACGTAGTATTGGAGACTATGGTGGTGATTGACTCTCACTAGACAATAGTTGTGTGCTACTACGGTGGTTGTGTACCACTGACGGTGACTATGTGTCACTGGAGAGTAGTTGTGTGCTACTACGGTGGTTGTGTACCACTAACGGTGATTGTGTGTCACTGGACAGTAGTTGTGTGCTACCACAGTAGTTGTGTACCACTGGCGGTGACTATGTATCATTGGACAGTAGTTGTGTACTACTACAGTGGTTGTGTACCACTGGCGGTGATTGTGTATCACTCGACAATAGTTGTGTACTACTACGGTGGTTGTGTACCACTGGCGGTGATTGTGTATCATTGGATAGTAGATGTGTACTACTATAACGGTGGTTGTGTACCGCTAGACAGTAGTTGTGTTCTAATATGAGTTGACAGCAGTTGTGCTCCATTGGATGGCATTGTAGTAGTTATGTGCTACTAGTTGATTGCCATGCAGACTACCAGATTGCTTGGAAGTAGTTATGTGTTATTGTTTGATCGCAGTATAGTCATGGAGACTAAGATCGATGATTTGAGCTACCGATGGCATGGTAGTAGTTGTGTGCTACTAGTTGATTGTAGGGTAGTCAGTGTACTACTAGAAGAAAACATCATGGAAGAATACTTCCCTAGCTAAGAGGGAGTGTTAATGTTTTGGTAGCTGCGGGAGCTATTTCCCTCCTACACAACTTTTCTTAGAGAAGAAGAAGATTCCAAGAAGTCAAAGAAAGACCATTGAACAGTTGAAGAACACCTCAGAAAAGAATAAAGTGAAATAGAAGACCACAAAAGGGAAGACTGCCCACAGGAAATAATAATAAAGTGGAAATATAATTTCCAAGAAGAGAAGTCGGCCCACGGAAATTATAAAATAAATTTGAAGACCCAAAATAAGAAGTCGACCCCAAACAAGTGCTCAAATTAGTATAAATACAAGTCTGGTTCAGTTCATTTGTACAGAAAGACAGTTCTCCTTATGGAGTGCGCACTAGGCAACTGCAGTTCAACAGTTTCACTATTTCTGGTCTTTGGTTCTCTTGGAGAGTGCGCCCCACTTGGGGAAGGATATTCTTGGTGGATCTTGGTGATTTCTCTTGTGCGCTACCTCTGGAGGAGTTGCGCTAAGGTTGTGTGGTGATGCTCAATTGCTTTGTGCCAGTTATCAGTTGCAGTTACCAGTGGTGCCAGCTCTGTGGTGCCATTTCTAGTGATGCACCTATCTTGGTGCCAGCTATGTGGTCTGTTATCTTGGTGCCAATTATGTGGTGTTGATCAATTGTCTACCCTCGCTAGGGTTTGACAAGAAGAAGAGATAAGTATTTGTTATCAGGGTTCTTCATTGTTGGTTTGCTCTTGTGATTAGAGTTTGTTCATGGTCGTATTGGAATATTCTCTCTAAGAAAAGTTGGTCGGGTTTTTCCCTAAGCTTGGGGTTTTCCCAAGATAAATCTTTGTGTCTTCTTGTTCTTGTTTATCTGTTGCTTATATATTTCAATATATGATTATTGAATGTTAAAAGAAGATAAAAATGCTATGGTAAATCTAATGTTAACGAAACTAATGAAAATCTAACAATTAACCTGGTACATCAAGGATCCAATCAGATGTCTATACATAGTGGGATCCACCAAATTTGACTCTGCAGCAGAATCACTCAACTTCTTTCGATTTGTCATCATAGGTGTAGCCATGGACTTATAGTCCATCATACCGAATCTGCTCAAGATCTCAATTGCGTACTTCCTATTGTCGTCCTAATACACACTTGCAAACGTGAGCAAAGTCCAGCTCACTTAGTGTGTCCTTGGAGGCATAATGCCTAGGTTCTCAGTCCACACTGTCACCTTGACTGGAACCTCTTCCTTCTAGGCTTACTCCTACAGAAGCCAAGGAGGGTAGACCCTAGTTACTAGATGTGATTTAACTTTGAAGTTCTAGGAGTTAGTTTTAATTTGCTAAAGGTTTAGGGGGAAGACTAACCTATGATGTTAAGACAGCAAATGCAAAGTGCAAGACTACTTATGTCAAACAGACCTTTTCCCTAAGTCAACTAAGACTAGTGCCTAAAGGTTGGGCAAGGGGTCAACTAAGTTTAAGGGAGTTTAGTTACAAAAGATTACAAGTTTTAAAAAATTACAACTATTCCACAACAAAAGATACTAGTAATTACACAATGAATAAGAGATATTACACAACTATGAACAAGAGATACACAAGATACAAATAGACAAGATTAACCAAGTGCCAAAGTGTGAGAATTAAAAGATGTTCAAAGTTAAAGTCATTCACATAAGGCCAAGCATGTCCCAATAAGAATTGGATTGTTTTTCAATGGCAACCACTAAAGCACACAACACTCAAAAAGATGATGCCTCCAAATGGGATGCGCGACCTCTTCTTGAATCACACCACAAAGAGCATAAATTGAAGGATATAAAAGATTTGGAAGATCAATGCTCAACACAACATAAGAGATTTAACACATAGAAAATTTAACCATAAACTTGCATGGAAAAATGAAAGATGTATGTGTGCTTGCAATGTAGATTCTAAAGTTCTAAACAACCATAAGATATGTCCCGCAAGAAAGTTGCCTAGAAGACTAAATGGTTAAGAGTTGCTTAAAGATTTTATAAATTTATTTACCCTCCTAACTATGTGTCAAACCTTACTCGTCCTCCTCCTCCTCCTTTTGCCAAATAACTGCCGGATGCTCAAGATAGTAAGGCAACAAGACCCACCCTAGCTTTCACGATCAGCCCTAAAGTATGAGTACTTCCCGAAAAGGACACATCCTATGCGCCGTGAGACAGTCCCCTGCCTACACCTTCCGTTGTTTTCCTCAAACCTGTTTTACATGGTGAAGCTGGTGGAATTAGGTGTCCTAGTTAATATGTTATTATGACTTAGGACTAAGTCTTAAGGTGTGTTGTGAGTGTTTTAGATAAGTTTTAGATGCCCAAAAATAGTGAATTATGCCCAAAACCGAAACTTAATTGCCTATGAAAGAGTGTGTTATAACTTATGAAATTGCAGCATGTAAACACATATGAACTTGTAAATAGAAGTTGAAAATAGAGACATTCACGTCATCATTTGATAACCCATAACATGTGCAAGATATATGACAAAAGATGCTATGGAAAAGGCAAGAACAGCTTGCCAATAATTGCAACAAAATATAGGATTATCACTAGTTAACTATGTGTTTATTGCATGAGAGAAACGTGCCAAGTAAAGATAGAAGCTTGCTGAAAGAACATGCGTGTTCCAAAACCATGTAATGCCCAAGAGTGCTTGCAAAGTTAAGTAAAACTTGAAAGAGAAGATGCTTGCCAAAATGTAAGAAACTACTTTAAGACATCATTATCCACCCATATGTATATTGCATTTAGAGATGAAACTATGCCTCAAAGGCTTAAGCTAAGATGAACACATGTGAGATATCTATCCTAGAATATTTTACCCATGTAAACAATCATAAGCATCAACACATGCTACCATCCTAGCCATACGATTTTGGGGATTACTCTCCCAAGGTGTACGAAATTAGTTAAGAAAAACTTGAAATAGATTGCAGCAAACCACTCACAATGGCACAAGGTGGAGGCAAGCCTACCAATGTTGTGCCAAAGAGGGTTGGAAAGAAGAGATAAACAATTATTATTGCAGCCCTAGCCACACAACCTTGTGCTAATGACAAAAGGGGCAAGAAATGAAAGAATGCTCAAATAAATCTACGTCCTAGCCCAACGATTTTGGGGGGTTGGCTGAGCCAATCTCTCTCCCAAGGTGTAGGCAATAAACTACTTGCAACAATAAATTACAAAGGTTGAAATACAACAATAGAATGCAAGCCTCAAGGGAACTTCTTGAGAGTTTGCTACAATACTAGAAATGAGTGAGAGAAGAGAGAGACTTGTTACCCACTCAAAGGTTGATCTTTTGATGTGTTGTGTTGGTGAATTTCAGCAGCATATCCCCTTGTTTCTGGTAAGAACCTGCAAAAACCAGCAAGCAAATGTTTGCTGGAAATGCTGTACAACACAACAAAGTTAAGAAAATTTTCTGGTTTTTACGCAGAAATTTTTCACATAAAAATCTCCAAGTAAAATTTAAATTATATGACCTATCTAAGATGGTTATTAAACTGAAATGTAAATTAAATGAGTGCAGAAATATAGGACTAAGTAAGCTAGGAGTTTAAGAAGGCCTTGAGGGAAGACTCCTTGAGGCTTTCCCAACAAATCCTTGAAGTAAACCTGCAAAACTCAAGACAAATTGTGAAACATTTAAGTAGATAATATGTGTAGATAAACTAACAAATCTAAAATACTTCAAACAAATAGCTATCCAACATAAATAAATCAGGAAGAATACTCTTTCCTAATCTACCCAAATAAACTACTTTACTCAAAATCTACTCAACACTACACAATCAACTCAAATATCACAATATCACCTTGTATGATAGAATGCAACCAAAATACTCTTGGTGATTCAAAATCCTCCAAAGCTTTATTAATCCAATGTGAGAGTGTTGCAGCAACAAGTTGCTCCAAGACTCTCAAGAGCAAATGAAGTGAAATGCAAGATGGCAAGAGCAAGAGAGTGGGGCGAAATTTCAGTAGAGTAACACTAGCTCAAAGATTGGTGAAGAAATGAGTGAGGGGAGGCTCTCTTTTATAGCTCAAGAGGCAAAGTGAACCCTCTTGGATGAGAGCCATGTGTCAAAACCCAAGAAAATGAGATGATCTCAAGGAGGGGGGTGCACCAACTTAGGGTTTTGGCATGGACAGGTGAGGTGGACGTGAGGTGGAGGGTGTGGGACCAAGCATAGGTGAGGTGGTAGGCTAGAAGGGGTGCACTACACATGGGAGGGGCCCACAAAACATTTTATTGGGTTTTCAAACGTTTATGTGTGAGGGGGGGCGCAATTTCCCCCTAGGGACGTGAGGAAAAGAGTGAGTGAATGGGTGAGGGGGTGTGTAATGGTTAGGAAGTGGGTTGGGTAGGTTAGGAATGACTTCTCTTGCCCTTTTCCATCTTAACATTACCCCATTAACTCAATTTTACAAAAATTACATTTTTGACTTAGCAATAAAAATTGTTGTTTTGACTGACTTTGACTCCGGGTTTGTCCGACTGAGCTGAAACTTGGCCCAAGGGTGTAGGGGGTGCCTTTCCATTTCTTTTGAGCACAAATACCCCTATCAAAAACCCAAAGGCCTAGTTTTTACAATAATTGCTCAAAAACAATTAAATAATTAAATAATTAAAATCCCAACCTTAGGAAAATTAATTAAATTTAATTAATTAAAAAAAAAACTATCTAGACTCGACGAAATTCCGGAAAACTTTCTATGATGTCTTGCATGGTCATTTACATCATTCCTAAACAATAGCTACCAGAGGATGAGATCATTAGAACGTCGTTCACCACTTTGGAGGAATTATTGCAGGTGTGAGGGAAAAACTCGAGGGAAATCAACTAGGCTAAAAAGCCCAATTGATAACCTGAGGATAAAAAACCCTCGGTTACAGGAACTCTCCCAATGAAAACATCCCAAGGTACCTGACCTAACTATGATCCATGCAGACCTATTACATTATTAACCCATGCAAGGGTGCGGAAATTTCGTTTACAAAAATTTGTGCTGGAGGCATAAATTGCCCAGTAGAACCAAACTGTCTTCAACATATTTGCATCTGATGATGCATATCTTCATGGCACATAGAGTTGACCCCCTAGTTGAATAGGCGGTCAACACTTCCCCTATCTCAGGAAGATCTCACCTAGTCTTTGCCACACCTCCAATCCAAAGAAACAATGCACCAAGCCAAGATCCTTCATCTCGAACTCAGAGGCCAACACCCACTTGCACACGACAATGAGCCTCTTTGCCCCTATAAGAAACAGATCATCAACATACAGCACCAAGATCAAAGGATCGCCATCAACAACCTTGTAGTAAAGGTTGGGATCCGCATCACTCTTGGTGAAGCTCAAACTCATAAAATATCCATTAATCCTAGAGTACCATGCCCTGGGTGCCTTCTTGAGTCCATACAAGGCCTTTTTCAATCTGCAAACATGAGTCTCCTTCCCATGTATCACAAAGACCTGAGGTTGCTCTATCTACACTTCCTCCTCAATCAAATCGTTGAGGAACGCGGTCTTCACATCCATCTGATGTAATCTCCAACTCATAACTAAAGCAAGAGAAATAATAGTCCTAATGGAAGTGTACTTGACAACTGGAACAAAAGTCTCCTCATAGTCTACTCCCTCTTTCTGAGAGAATCCTCTCGCCACAAACCTTGCTTTGTACTTCTCGATGCTACCATCTGTTGCATGCTAGATCTTATAGATCCACTTGGAAGTCACCACTCACTTCCCTTATGGTCTCGGAACTATCTCGCACATATCATTTTTCATGATGGACAGATACTCTTCCATCATGGCATCCTTCCAAACATGCTGGCCTACTGCCTCCTCACAATTGGAAAGTTTGGAATCAATGATGTGACTCATCAATGCCATATAACTCGAGAACCTCTGACATTGTTTGCTCTCCTTGAAAGTACCACTGGGAGCTGCATGCCTCTTTGCATCTTGCAAAATGTCATGAAGCCATGCTGGCCTATTCCTGATTACTGCAACATCTCTAGGTATATCCATTGGATCTACTAGCTCTACTAACTCCTCATAGTCTGAAGGATGAACAACTAGACTAGAGGGATTTGTACCACCACCTTTCGGAGCCTCCTACTCCTCACTATCAATCTCCATATGAGACTCTCTAGACTTCCTAAAGGCTACCTCTTCATCAAAAGTAACACCACGACTAACCTCAATCTGACGTTGTCCTGGAATGTAGAACCTGAAGGCCTTTGAAGTCTCGTTGTATCCCACAAAAGTACCCTTCTTTCCAGAAGGTTCTAACTTCGTCCTCTTCTCCTTGGGCACATGGATGTATAATGGACAACCAAAGATCCTCAAATGGCTGACCTTTGGCTTCACTCCTGTGAATGCCACCTCAGGAGTCTTATCTCCCAATATCCGGTGAGGACTTTTGTTCTGAACATAAACTTTTGTGTTGGAAGCCTCTTCCCATAAGAACATGGGTAGATTTTGATCATGAAGCATTGCCTTGACAACCTCCACAATGGACATGTTCTTCCTTTCTGCAACCCCATTCTACTGAGCATTATAAGGAACTGTCAACTCTCTTAATCCATGCTTCCTTGCACAAATCACTAAAGTCATTGGAAGTATACTCTCCTCCATTATCTGACCTTAAAACCTTGATCTTCTTCCCCGTCAAGTTCTCTGCTTGAGCCTTGAACTCCTGGAACCTACTGAAGACTTCATCCTTGGTCTTTATGAAAGAGATCCACATCTTTTGGGAGAAATCATCAATGAATGCCACATAATACAAGAAGCCACCCAAAGATGATACTGACATCGGTCCACAAACATCTGAATGCACTAGATCCAAGATCCCTTTGGATCTACTATCACTGCTCGGATGTGGTCCCTTGGTATTCTTACCAAGTGTACATCCCCTACAAACACCCTCATGCTCTGCCTGGAGCTCTGGAATACCTATAACCATTCTTCGTAATGTTGTTGGCAAAGCCCTGTAATGCAGGTGACCAAATATCTGATGCTATAACTCACATGAACTAATACTGTCATGTACCAATGCCTGGGTTGGACACCTTGATAATCTGTATAGTCCTCCCTCTCGAACATCAGTCACTCTTCAAAAATACCTGTGTCTACAAATGCATGATTTAGTTTCTTAGATCTGTTCATATTCAGCAGTAAACAATGTATTAGGTGTGTTATGTTTATTTGAGTTGCATGTACTAATTTTCTGTGACAAAAACGACATGCTAGAGCACCCAAATTGAGAACATAACCATAACAAATCAGCTTGAAAGTTTTGGACTGTTGGCTGTTATAAAACAGCAACCTATACTTCAGAAGACAGTAAAACTTAGAGCCTCTCTGTGGTCAAAGACAGACCCAGAAGGCAAGTTGATAGGACCTGGAATTTTCACATAAAGGACCGTACCTAGAAGCTACTTTAGCGAAAATTCTAGGAGGTGGGGGTGGTCCTTGACCGCCTCCTCCTCCTCCTCCTCCTCCAGCACCAACTCCTCCTCCACCTCTGCCAACTCCGGCACGACCTCCTCCGACAGCAGCCATTGATAATCTAGGGGATGAAACTTGGATATTATAGAGAGGATTTTCAAAGATGTGTAGTGACCTTCCAGCTACTTTGGGATGAAGAGAAAGGGGTTCTGGGAACTGATCGTCAGGAGACAGAAAATCAAAAAAGGGGGAAAAAGAGAGATGAGGACAAGGTTCTTCGGACTTGCAGGATATATAAACGGGAGATCCAACAGTAGTCGAATCGGAGTGTA